>WTSP01026999.1:8167-38170 GCA_025331215.1 Actenoides lindsayi | reverse complement strand
GGCCATCCCGCTGCACTCAACCCGGAAAGTTTCTCATCTGTTATACCTTTCCTTATATGGGAACCGTGCTGCAACTTTAATATGATTTTAGTTCTTAAAATCATCCCTAGTCCTCATTCCACACAGTCCACCCAGTTCGGGAGTTTAAGAATTGATGCGTTAACAGCTGCCCTCACAAGTAACAGCAAAAGGCTGTGGGTCAGGGATGCCTCTGCCCGTTCTGTGGGATCCGGGTGGCAATATAAAGCAAACAGGAGAGGGGGAAGGTAGCGCACAGGTTGGGGAACCATCTGCCCTCCTGCTGGCAGCAGAGAAATAGGCTGTACAAAAGTCTGGAAAGCTGGAGACTGGCAGCGATTACAGACAGCAGACAGACATGTGCCAACCTGCAGCAGGGAGCTACCCTCCACTGGTATTAAGGCCCTGGCAAAACCCAGAGGCATATATGCCTGGGAAGCCCTGGAGGGGAAGGGGAAAACCCACTCTATTAGTGCTCAGCAGATGGTCTCAAACTTCTAACCTTTAAGCCCAATTTCTAAAGCGAAGCCAGCCCTCTGTTTCCTGACAGACAATAGACAGGCAAATCACCTTGTCACTTTCACTGTCATCCAGGTCCTGGTCATAACCAATGTGGACTTGCCTGAGTAATAAACTCAGAGAGTGGGGATTGGAATGACACTATCAGTAATGATGCATACATATGCATCCTGGAGGAAGCAATGGCACTTCAGGATCAGAACAAGGAGATGAAGGAAGGGGGAGGTTAACCTTTTATGACTGTGCCCCCCTTCAGTATGTTTGTACCCCATTGGTTCATCTGTCCTTAGAGCTTCAGAATGAGTTGTGGAGTAGTTAATTGGATAGATGCTGCTGTGTGTTTTGTTAGTGCCTTCCTGACAGTTATCAGCATATGAGTATTAAACAGAAGCTCAAATCTCAGAGGGTATTCTTAGAAAAACTAAAAACTCACACTTCCTTATATTCACAGTATTAGCAAGTATACAGGATAATTTTTGAAATTAAGTTCCTATTATTCAATAATCAGATGAAACTTTCAAAAATTTTAATACAAATTTCAGAAGTTAAGTTTTAAAGTAGATTTCACATGAAATAAAATTTTTAAGTCCTGGTAAACACAATGATGAGTTCAGTCCCAGATGTGAGAAAATTTAAAAGTAAATGGCACTATACAGACATTTTGAGGGCAGAATGATATAATTCTGGAATATAATATAGCATCCACAATATAACACTCCACTCGTGTTGAAATTTCACAGTTTGGTCACAAAGATTTCCCTGGACTGGGATAACCGTGTAATATTTTAACTGGCTTCACTGCTTCTCTTCATATTACTACATTTTTTATTTTTATTACAACTCTGGGTAAGTTACACTATAGTACATACTCTGCCCTTCCTTCAGCTGCATAAACTTATGCCCCTAGGAAAATCTGAGATATCTAAGGACACCTAGCCTATCCTGAAGCTGCCAGCGCTGCAGAATGCAAATCTCCTGTAGTTTTCCATGTCTTGCTTGCCACCCTTTTATGGATGTCTCAGATCCAAGTGAAATTCAGTTCAGATACCTAAATTTTCATGTCTACCGAAAATGTAAAGATTTGATTCAGTTACCTAAATATAGCAATTTACTACTACCCAACATGTCAGATCCTTGTCTAGCCTCCAGCTGCCACTCTGAACGAGTACAGGTTTCCCATAGGCCCTGTGTCATATCTGTACCTGTCAGATCTAATGATGTCTCTGATACCACAAGACATCTAAACTGGCACTGGACCATGTTTAGATAAATGAACTAATTCCACCTGAGATATCAAGAGAGATAATGAAGCCAAGAAAATATCTCAGCTTAGTAAAGTGGACAGTGAGATGAATCTCTCCTCATTCCACAAAAGGCATTAACTAGATCTCCATCAACTGTAACAAGAACCTAGAGCTTATCTTTCATGTAGATACATAAACGTAGGTGCCTTAGTAAAGACCTAAACTGCACCAAAATGTTACACATAACAAGAAAAATATCATCTCAAAACTCATTCTACAAGGCAGAATGTGAACGCATCATCCTCACTTTGCAGATTGTCCCAGCATCTGGAAGTACTATACTTGTAGGCTTTTTTGAGCCTAAGTGATTTCCAGTTCCTAATATACAGAAGAAAAAACTAACCTATTGTGAGATGCAAAATGTAATGAAATATTACTTTAAAAATGAAAAATCTGAAAGAACAGTGATAGAAAATGAGAGGCAGGCAGAGTCTGAACAGGTCATGCTGTATTGACAGACACTGCCTGGCACTCAATTCAGCTGAAAATAACCATTTTACATGTATTAAAAAAGGAGGGTTTATGGCACATGGATCAAGTGGCATGGACTGGAGTTTGATGAAAACAATGGTCTGCAAGTTACCTCTTTGAGCTGTCAGTTATTAAAAACGTTTTAGCAATTTGGGGTTTTTTTCCTGCTTTATTTAAAAACAGATTAAAAAATAATACTTGATTTCTTTTGTGATATAAAGTAAAATATGTTTCAGAAGGAAGACATTTAGTCAATGTTACTATTTTTAGCCTGATTTCTGCTCAGAGTTTCAAAAATATCTCATCTAGAAAGTCCTCATAATCAAGCTTTTGATTAGTAACATTTACTCCGGGATATTAATACTCAGACAAATTCCCACTCAGTTTCCTAATATTTCAATTATTCTTAAAACATATTGCAGGGCAGTCGTCCTAAGCGCTCTTCTGTAAAGCAACAGTATGTCCCTGAGAGCACGATGATTCAGTTCATTTTTCATTTTCAAATTACATTTGAGAACTACATCTCGTCTGTATACATTATGATAACTTCAGATGGCACCACTGCTCCGATCCTTAGATGGGAACTATTAGATTCAGACATTTCTTACCTTTGTTTCTGGGACTAGAAATCCAAGCTATATTGAGTATAAAATATTGAGTATAAAATGAACTCTTCCTTGTTGAGTCTATTTCCTTCCAGTGTTCCGGACTCTGTTTCATATGCCAAGAGAAAGCAGTTTTAATAGTCTTCATGGTCTTTGTAATAGGTGAGGCAAAAGTGTACATTTCCCTGTGCAGCTTACAGAGAAAAGGACATTATTTCACTTTTGCACTGCAGAGAAACACCACACCGTTTTCTTCTAAGGAAAACCGTATTTCTAGCAGCAGGGTGTTTTCCAGGCTAACTTAAAGCCTTGGAATACCTATGTTACTATTCCTTGGTCTCTTAGATACTCAAAACTCATGAAATTTTAATAGGTATTTTGTGTGGTAGCACAAACTTGAGGTATTTGTCTGCAACGTTTTTACTGTTCTTGAAAGAGAGAAGCCAACCACTCCATACACAAGCAACAGATACAGGGCACAGTCAGACTTCAAGCAGGTTGGGACACATCCAAGCCAGTTGACTGTCAGACATTTTTCACAGGTGGGAAATACCTCTTCATCTATTTTTCAATCATCAGTCATGATACAATATGCTGGGGTTTTTTTTTTATACTCCATCACTTTGACTTGAATGAAATTACCAGCACCGATCTGTTTTAATATACTAAAAGACAGACTGACCAATCTATGCAAGACATGTTAATTTTAGCAACACATTGAAAGTGGAATCTGGTTTTTTCCCCATCCCTACCCCAAGAAACTGTCAAGATTACAGAACAGAAAGAAAAAAAAAAACCAACATTTGTTAACTAAAGAACTATTAAACCTTGGCAAAATCTGTTTCCATTTAACTCCTTTTTGGTTTCTCAGAGGAATACAGATTATTTACAGCTTTTACAGCAGGCTGTTCCAATTATTTTACAAATTTTAGGACTTCATGTTCTACCGTTCAGGTACTGTCACAAAGATTTTATCCAAAGCTTAAGTTCTCAGTCTACTCAGGGTGTGCTAGCAATTCATTTCAAAACAGAAAATCTCCTTGGAGCAGGATTTTGGCTCCAAAATGACTGTAGAAACTGATAACTGTGCAGAGAAGGATGTACAGACACCACATGCATTTGTTGCTAGGACAAAACCACGTGAGCAGCTGTTCATCTCTTGCAGCACTTTTCTGGACCCATTACCACAGGTAGCACAGACATCTGAGAAGTACATCCCTCTCCCTAAACATCCTGGGAGCAGTTTGAATACAGAGTTGTCAGCATTCTAGTCAATTGAGACACAATATAAATTTAGTCATGCATTGCTTAAATATTCCAGATGCAGTACAAATCACAGAATCACAGAATGTTACAGGTTGGAAGGGAACTCTGACTATCATCAAGTCCAACACCCCTGCCAGAGCAGGACAAAAGTAGAGCAGATCATGCAGACATGTATCCAGACAGGTTTTGAAAGTTTCCAGAGCAGAAGACTCCACAACCTCTCTGGGAAATTTCTTCCAATACTCTACAACTCCTACAGTAAAGAAGTTCTTCCTCACATTGAGGTGGAACTTCCTGTACTCAAGCTTGGATCCATTGCCTCTCATCCTATCACAATGCACAAGTGAAAAGAGGTTGCCCTGCCCTCCCAGCCTTTCTGGCACATGGGCAAAGCACTGCTAAAAAGATACGAGGCAGACAGCATTGTATCTTGCACATATCACCCATCAAACTGAACAGTTTGGAATTTCAAATCCGCAATAATACATCAGCATGAACTCAACAGCCCCCGAGACCACTCCTCTGATGTGCAAACATCGAGATTAACCCTGTGTTCACAATCCAGGAAATGCAACCGTTGTAAAAGGGTAAGGCTTCTTCACTTTCCTTTTCTGTGTGTATTCTACAGTCACTGTGATAGTGATACCACCCAACAAAACAGGTTTCTCCTTCAGCCACTGTCTGCAAGGAAGTTTGAGAGTGGCTTTTATCTTGTGTTAATTGTTTATAGGCAGTCAAAGAAAATAAGCATATTGTTACAGGTGTCCTACTCCGTGACTTAACTGATTCTGAAGATGTAATTTAAATCAAACTTACCTTTATTTTTTCCAATACCTTGAACCTTTATTTTTGTTTTCTGCAATAAAGAATAGAACTTCGGTATTTTTGGAGGAAGAGTAAATTGGAAACAGCAAGACTGTTCTTTGGATGTAGCACCTGGCAGGCAGTTGGACTAGATGATTGTTGTAGGTCCCTTCCAAATGAAATAGTCTATTCTATTCTACCATTTGAAGGTCTTCTCTAACATCCTGTTTCTCTGTTACCTACTTCCAACTCAAAACTGACCCTATGTTATCATAATGATAAAAAAAATGAATATTATGTATGGACAATTCTGCAGCCATCAGTAGCGTTATCTCTTTAGGAAGATTAGCAGAAGCTTCTGAAAAGCAACATATTTTTATCACCATCTCTCATTACTCATGAAAAAAGTCCAGAACAAGGCACAGAGGCTTCCTGCCTGAGGAAATCAGAACCTAAAATATAGCAAAAGTAAAATCATACTGGAGTGTGTGAATGGAAGGGAAGAGGGGAGAAAAATCGGGAAAGTAGGAAAGAGATCATATGGACTTTGCTTTTTAAATCAGTCTTTCAAATTGTTGCAGTTCTGAATCATTTATTAAATAACACAGAATAACTGAGGTTTTAAGGAGGGAGCATCAAACATGGCACCTTAGGGAAATAGGGTGGAAAGAATCACCTAAAATGCACTCAAGAGCAAAAGCAGAAAAAAAAGTCATGACAGTAATATTAAAGCCGTTCTGTGAAGAATGGAGAGGAAAAGCATATGATGATGAAGGTAGTCTCATGATGTGGAGCTGCACAAACATGACATCAGGACAAAGGACAAATAAAAGATTTGGCATTATCAACATCTCAGTTTACACCAACTAACTAAATACAATAAGGCCAACAGCCTTGCTCTGGCCTCAGGACCTGCTGTCACATACAACTCCCTACTTCACCTAAACTCTTCTAACCAAGGCAAATGCTTACCCTGAATAGTGCCTACCTTGCACTAAGCTCTGAACCATGCCCAGGCTTTGTCTGGGAGAATTTCAGTTGGCCTGCTTCAAAACCATATCAGGAAATACACCTACAAATTTAAGAGTAGGCAAAAGTGCCAGTCCTTGTGCCCAAGTCCTAGTCCCATTTCACTTATACAATAGCTTATCTGTAGTAGTATGGCAAGAGATTCCAAAAGAATGTGCACTCATCAATTCCCTCATTGTTTTTCCATATCCTACACAGGCTCCCCAACAGCAATCCGTTCCAGTTCACTTTAAAGTGAGGCAGTTGCACATCCTTCCATCCAAGCATTATGCCTGTCAGTACATCAGTCAAACACGATCCAGTGCACAGTGGTCATCATTAAATGTTACACTATCAGTCTGTTCCACAAAAATCCACAACAGTGCACTCAAACGATGGGAATTCAGTTAGGCATTCAACTTTGGGTTAGTATTTACATATACGTACATGTACAGTGAAATGACCATCTCTGTACATTCCTCTGCACTAACAATGTGAGATTTCAGGACTATGAAATGACCATGATCGTTTTATGACCTATACAAGGTAAACATGGACATACAAATTTAACTTTTAGGGGCATTCCATCATCTGATTTTTCCCAGTGAAACGGCAGACTGAGCCCAGTACTTCTCAGAAGTTATGATACATTAAGGCTAACACTTTACAAGTTTTCGTGGGGACTTCTGAACAGATGCAGCCTGGACTTCCATTGATCATGAACTTGCTTAGTCATTTCCACCTGGGAAAAGGCATAGTAAAACACTGTTTTTCTGATCTGATAGCATTTTTTCCACCAAACTCACACAGATTTAAAAGAACATATAATGCACTCTGCAATGTAGAGTCATCGTGATTTATTTGTTGCTAGGTATGCAGTACTTACAGAAAATGAAAGTCAAGCCTCAGTTTTTGATTAAATGCCCTGTAGAGTTAATTAGTTTCATGAAATGACTATAGTGCATAATTATTTCCTTTTATAGGTTTTTAATGCACTCCTTAATTTTACAACTGTCTGCTTGTTTTATTATTTTTTGGAAAGGGTAAAAAGATACAATCAATTAATTTTCTAGAATACCTCACTAAAATAAAGCATGTCTTCAACCACTGGAACAGCCTCCCAGGGACATGGTAGAGTCACAATCACTGGAAGCTTTCAAGATGTGACCAGACAGTGCTAGATAGCCTCACAAAGCCTCCCTTTCCAACAAAAGGTCAGACCAGGTAATCTTTCAAGCTCCCTTCTAACCTGGGCTCTTCAATGATTCTTTAACCTTCCTGTAAAATAAATTAGTCTTTTCATAATTCATTGCAAGTTAGTCATGTCATGGTTAACTGCATTTTGTACTTCACTGGTTCTTTAAAATGACTAAATGCACCAATTGCTTCTGGTAGAATTAACATATTTTCATCTCTCATCCTTACCAAGTAAAATATTCTGACAATAATTACTTTCTTTTAGCACTTAGTCACATAAGAGTCAGTCCCTTAGTATTTCATTGTGCATTAAATATCCACAAAAAAAGCCTTACCTATCAGGCTAGTTACCCAACTGCAGGTGCATCTGACTGTGTCACAATCATAATCTGGAGTTAGTTCTGAACAGCTGACCCTACTCAGAAGTTACACATATAAGGAAATTTTACCCTTGTGCAGCCCTTTTCATGGGAATCAGTTGTGTTCATAAATTCTGCTCCTACTGCTGTTTCAGAAGTCGACAATTCCTACAATTGTTTTCAGCATAGGTTTTAAACCACATCTAAATTATGTTCCTTCCTCTGCTGCTATTCTCTTTGCAGTCTATAAGAACATTATGCCTGACAGGTAACCTTTGTGTACTTCATCTGCTTTTGTTTGGGGTTTTTGTTTGGTTTGTTGATTTTTTTTTCCCCACAAGTAACTCCTGAAAAAGCACAACCTTCCTCTGAGGAACTCTGATACTTCCACACCACCATACTACACAAATGTACTATTCCGTCTTTAATGATAATCCTCAGTTTACCTGAAACTCTCAAAAAACCTCCTGGACTGTAACTCGCAGTCTCCTACTTGCTCTTATACAGACAATTTCCCGGTAGTGATGCTGCAGTCTTCTTCAACAATTACTGTTTAAGAAATACAGCATGCTCTACCAGTTCCCCATTTTCATAAATGGTTTGATTCAGAGTATTTAAAATTTGCATAATGCTCTAAAGTGTATATGACACGTCACAGATATGTAACAGGCCAAGTCTCTGTCCTGTGAAATTCATAACCTAGTTCATAAAGCTATTTAGAGGAACATTATTCAAATCTAATTCACTTCTGCTTTCTATCATGTGGGCATTTCTATGAAAAAAAAATAATATATTATTCAATCAGATGTTTTATCAAGTAAGTTTGGTTCTTACTTTAGGGAATTGCAGAAGATGGATGTGAAACAATTGAAGTATACAACTAGAAAGCTTGATTACATACTTGTGTTTACATACACAGACATCTCACCAATGCAATCTCCCCAATCTCCCATAACATGAAGGACTAATAATTACTTTCTATTAGATTAGGGGACTACTTAAAACAAAAAGGAAAGCATATATACCAATAGCTGGTATTAAACTATTGCTATCACATCTGTGTTGCAAATGAGGCCATCCATGTCAAAATATACTCTCAAAGCACTGTGAAAACTACCACAACATTGTACTGAATAAAGGTGTACCTCAAATATCAGGCTTGAAACTGGGATTAAGTCTTTGTTAGAAAACAGAGCTCATGCTTAGACCTTATTTTCTCTAAGTACTTGATGGGCTGAAGTACACATTATACTTAGAGGTAGCACTCCAGCATTTTTTGTTTGTTTTCTTTTTTCTTACTGGCATATCTCTGGCCTGTTGACCTAAGAAAGAGTGGATTGGAGCAGGGGCAAAAATGCTTCTGAAGATCCTAGAAGGCTAAGGAAAAGTGGCCTTCTCTGTCAGCCATTCTTGCAAATGCTATCTGAGGGGAAATACGCTAAAGGAGCACAGATGAGAAATAAGCTGGCAGTTTTAACTCCAAGCAAACTAACATATATGGGACTACAGAGGAGGAGTTGTTCGGGAGCTAAAGTCTGCATAGTGATGCCAAGATGTTACTGCTCGTTGGAAGCAGATTCTACATTTTTTGCTAATGACTGACCACTGAACTATACTATCCCCGTTTATACTATCTGCTATGCTATCTTTACACAGAACTGATCTGCTGTGGCTTTTCAGGAGTTGTTTGGCCAACTGTTGTTTCTCCTTTGGTTTGGTTTGTTTGTTTTTCCCCATATATATACATTACAATACATGTATGCTTGCACACAAACTTTAGCATTCCCACACTATTTCTAGATCATATGGGGAGAATTAAAGTGAAAAGGACAATAGCTGGCTTGGTCTAGAAAAAAAAATTAAGCATAGGAAAACCAGCAATAGTTGACCATGTGGAGAACACACACTGACAGCCCCCTCCTGTGTTCAAAGCAGTGTAAAACTAAATACATGCATATATTAGTAAAGCTTTCGTAATAGAGTTAAAAATAGGAAGGCAAACTTGGTGTTGGGGAGCAGGCAGACAAGATGGAAGTATCTGTTTTACTTAACTAGGTTGCTTTCATTACATTAATTTTTATAATTCATCACAACTACTGTGGCTAACCACATTCAGTATTCCATGATTTGTTTTGTCGGTTGTGACGGGGGGCAAAGCAAACAGCTTGCTAGCTAGTCTAATTTTCCATGGTTATCTACAAGACTAATTCCATGTAAACTCTGGTCTCTGAGTTACATTGACTCTTTCTTGCTTCTAAATGATGATGGTCTTCCAAGTTTCTGGATTTCTTGACATGTCGTTGCTTGACATCGCCAACAGAGAGTCCACACTTGACGTGAGAGTTGCAAAGATGTGTGAAGCAGTCTCACCTACTCACTTAAAGATAGGTACAAGACAAAAATATCTCATATAGACACATGACTCAGTTTCCCAATCACTGATAATCCTAAATGCATGCAAGTATGTACAGGGTCAGCACTGGAGAAGAAAGCTCGAGAGGAAGCAGGGGGCTAAAAGCATCTGCAGAACAGGAAGTTGGTTTCCATTTTAATTCAGAACATAAAAAAAAAATTGATTTGATTCTCAAAATTGCTCTACAAACATTTGTATATACAAGCAGTTGTATTTGGGTAGGGGAAAAAATCTAAAATGAATACTTAAGCTATGTTAGTTCAATACTATATTTTTTCTTATTTATTTTATACTGTAATTTGGTGTTTTAAAATTGTGAAAGGTGCTACAATGAAAGAATACAATTAGCAAATCCAAGAATTCATAGGTATATTTTTACCCTTATGAAAGAAATCTACATATATACTAGCAATTTGTTTCAGATATGGTGCTCTTCATTTGTTTTAAAACTCTTGGTCCCATAAACCAAGTCACACTTTTAGATTAAACTGAAATGTAATGAAACACTACTAACACATTCCTGACTAGCAAAAAGGGATGTTTAAGCTAATAACAGATGACACCAGTACATTCAGAGCTAATGATTCCTTTTTCATTTCAGCCTCTGTAAAAAAAAAAAAGTTCCTTTAATTAGATGATTAATACAGTAAGATTATCTTCAACAGTGAGAGATCTTGGAATAGGTTTGGGTTAAAGAGTACTTAGATCAATCAGATGCTTTCAGATTGGTCAAACCTCACAGAATTTATACTAAGCTCATAGAGGTAAGACATGGCTCAAAGCTCAAGCAAATAAACCCCACTGAAGTTGTACTTGTTCCACATAAAGCACTATGGTTCAAGAACTGTGTATCAGTGACATCAAGTCTTTCTAGTTCGGATAAGCGTCTTTGTATGACTTCTTCACCTGTCAGCAGGGCCTCTGGAAGCGGGGCCATAGAGATTGCAACTGCTTTGTGGTAGCTGGTTACAAAGGAAGGCCAGAAGCAGAAGGCAAGGAGACAGTGGCAGAAGTCTTTGGGGAAGAAAAAAGAGGAAAGTAACTTCACCTAATGGGACACTGAACAAATGGTTATATTAAAGGGTTAGGAGACGGGACTCTATAGGACTTGGGAAACTGCCTGAGAATGCTGATACTGCTAGCAAATATTTTTGAAAATTCAAGGTAAGACTTCAAAAGGCTGAAAAAGCTAAAATACTACCAGTCTTCAAAAGGAGAGAAGGAAAGAATAACAAATTAAAAGAAAATAATAGGTTAGTAGTACAAAAACCACAAAATTTGTAAACATTAGGAAGGTACTGAATAACAACTAACAGATTTATTTCAAATCATGGCATGTCTGCTTTTACAACAGTTTCAAATTTCTAAAGACCTTTGAAAATTGTTCAGTTTAAACCAAGTATCTTTAGCATGAACAACGCACCTTTCAACTGAATATAAAATAATTCTTGCACCAATACTCTAGAAGTTATGTTTTCTCTTAATAGGATATCTGGGAAAATGCTGTCAAAATATGTTTCTTCTATTGAACTTCTACAGATAATTTTTTCAATTGGTAAAACCAAAGTAGTAGTTTAAAAAAACTGAACTTCAAACAATGCACTAAAAATGGGACAAAAGGCATAACAAGAGCTAGGAATTAATTCTACTTACTTGAACAGGAGTTCTGTCAACGATATACACAAATTTAAGCTGAAATTTCGTGCACAGAAGATATCCAGACATTTTGGAAAATCCTATCAAGATTTCAGTACCACAGTTAAATTTGAAAGACGACTGTACTGTACAAAAAGTTTAAAGCTTCATCCTTTAAATCATATTTTTCCCTCTCATTTCCTTATAATTTAATCTCTGAATTATAGTTTTCCACTGCCTTCGAGGAATTAGAGATGATCTGATGAGGTCTTTTCAGGCTGAAGATCACACAAAGCTCTACTACCAGAGTTTGTAAAACATAAAACAGACATTTGACTTATTGAAAATGCAATTATCTTTTACACCGCTATGAATATAGGCTTATAGCTGATATCCTTTAAAGGCTCAGGTTAAGGAGCCCACATTTATTGGTGTCATTGAGATAATTGCATTTGATTTTCTTTGCTGGCTATAAGAACTTTGAGTAGTTATTTTATTATCTGATCTAAATGTATAAATGATTAGCAAAACGTGACTTGGCAAGTGGTGCTTTAAACACTGCCTGCAGCCCATCATGCCTTAAAAGACATAATACATTTTTAAAATAAAACACTAGAATTGCACGCTGGCCTCCTTCCTTCAGGGAAGAACCCCGGCCTAAAGAAGTAAAGATACTGTCAGGAAAAAACTATCAAGAAGATACTGAATATGAAGACTCTAACACCAAACAGGAACAGGCACCCAGCTTGCAAATACAATCATCACTAGAGATTAACGCAACTCCAACCTGCATTAGTTTTACTATGAAACTATTTTTCAAGCTTCTTCACTAGGCTAACATCTACCCTTGCTGAACAAAGACTTTCAGTGTCACAAATAGAATTCAACAACACTGATCTCATTGTAAGAAGAAAAAAAAAAAAAAAGAAAAAAGATAGATAGATAGATAGATAGATAGATAGATAGATAGATAGATAGATAGATAGATAGATAGATAGATAGATAGATAGATGCTGGAGAAGAGCAGAGACCACAGAGGAGGCATCCACAATATGGAGTCAGCAAACGGGCATTCCTCACTTCTGCAGCATCATTCATTACCTGAGCAGAAAAAAAGCTGCAGTCACTCAGTGTTACAATTTAGGTAAAACTTTCACCATCCCCTTTCTGCATCCATATATATTAGCATGAGAGTCTAAATGGCATGTGTTAGAGGAAATAATGCTTTATCTGGTCTGAAGACTTGCAGTAGTCATCATCCTCTTTCACCCCACACATGTAATGAACATGCTCTATACACCGTATACAGTGATGCAGATGTCAACATCCCCAAAGATGTTGACAAAGAATGGCATTACAGTTGTCCTTTCATTTCCCTATCTTACCTTTTGTGTTGCTAAGTCCCAAACTTAGCTGTAACATTTCTGCACACTTATATACTATTTGCTGTGGAAGAGAGAAAGAAGAAACAGCTTCACAATACTGCAATAATGGCATTTTATTAGAGGGTATCCCATTTTGATTTGCCTATATCTTGAACTAGTGTATTTTCTATGAATTTTTTATACTTTTCTATTAATCCAAAGGACTAATATTCTGCTTATCTTTGCTTACTGTTTATTCTGCATTCCACAAAAACATCACTTCTTCAGAACCAGCTCTCGAGTACCCACAAAACATCCCGAACCAGTATAACATAGTAGCCTTGCTCCCACATGAAGAGAGTATACCCTACACAACTAATGGTAAACAGCCTTTAGCTGATATAAACACAGTTATGGAAACTTAACCAAAAAAAGCAAGTGATTTTCAGGTTATGTTTCAAGGTAAGAGCAGATACGACATAAAAGAAGCAGAACATACAAAAAAATATGGTGACACCACTGACAAAATTGTGAAAGAAAATCAGAAGAAATTATAATTCAGGAAATCAAGTGCTAACAAGACAGTAAATTCTAAAAGAGGCTGCTATCTGAATCCAGACTACCAGACTGAAACAGATTAGTACTTTAAAGAAAAAAAAACCACACAGAAAAAACTCATAGCAAAAAGAGAAAATACTACAAAAATAAAAAATATATTAAAAACACCCTACAGGAAGTTCAATGTTTACAGAAGAAGTAGCACTTAAACTATTAGACAAAGATGTATTAACCTGTTCCTTGCCAGTTATGTCAAATAAAGTGCACACAGATTCCTACTGTTGTACTTGTCATATTAATCCTCCTAACACCATTAACCACACAGATAATCAACAAGGAAAAGTCTACTCACCTTGACAATATTTGCATGTGTTCTCCATATTGTTCTTATTTATTCACATTTAGAATTCATGTAAGGGAAGCATTCAAGATTAGGGCTCTCAATTTAAGACTCAGATACTGTTAAACAGGAGAGGTGAATTAGACACCAACAATGCTGACAAGGCAGACGCTGTGTCAAGATTTAGGGCTAGGCCATCCACTAAACAAATGACAGATTGCTCTCTGTTCACCCCTCTCACTTCTCAAGTGGAAGGGCAAGGGAATAAGGGGAGGGACTTCTGGATTAGAAAACTAAAACAGCTTTACTGAAAATAATAACAATAAAATGAAATATATACTAATATACACAAAACCAGTATTGAAACCAACCCCCTTGATGGCAGTTATGTCACTGTCACCACTGATGCTGTGGAGTGGGCACTGGGGAAGTCCCAGACTGGACCCAGCAGCAGACAGGAATGGGATTCAGAAGCTGGATTCTGGAACAAATGGATCAGGATCAAAGGCAGAATGAACAGAGTCCTCCTCAGATGCCAGACATTGAAGAAGAGAGCTTAACCCTCACATTCCCTCAGCTTTATACCAAATATGACATATATGGGATGGAATAGCTCATTGGTCAGTTTAGGGTCACCTGTCCTGGCCACTCCTCCCCACAGGTGCAACCTTTTACTTTCTGCACCCCCGACACAGTACACAAGATCCAGCAGTGGCCTTGGTCTGCACACCAATCCCTGGTACTAACTCTAAACATGGGGTGTTATCACTGCTAGAAGCAGACACTGTCTGTGAGAACAGCCTGTTAAGTTCAGGCAGTTCAGTTAGAATTATGAGACTGAGCTGGAAAGTAAAATCACTAAACAGAATTATTTCTGTTCTAACTCAAATCAGGACAGGTTCTCACCACTTTCTTCACCTCTGTCTTTACCAGCACTATTGGGCTGCAAACCTTGGGAACAAAAATCCAGGTTGACACAAGCACAGACTCACCGTCAGTGAAGAGAGAGTTGGTTACATGAACTGTTACAGAAGCTTGATCCCTACAAGTCAACAGGCCCAGATGTTATCCACCTGAGGGTGTTAAAAGCTATCTGAGCTTGTGAGGTCACTCTCCATAATCTTTGAGAAGCTGTGGAGACTGGGGGACATCCCAGAAGATTGGAAGAAGGCTGATGTCACCCCCATCTACAAGAAGGGCTTAAAGGGGACTCCTGGAAATTACTGCTATGGAACAAATCCTCCTGGGGGCTATCACAAGTCAAATGCGATATGAGTGGGGAAGGCCAGCATGCCCTTCACCAAGGGCAAATTATGCTCGACAAACCTGATAGCCTTCTATGACAAAGTAACCTGCTCGGTTGATATGGGGCAAGTGGTGGACATTGTCTACATGGATTTCTCCAAGGCTTTCAATGTGGTTCACCAGAACCTCCTCCTAGAGAAACTGATGGATTACGGTCTACACAAGTCGTCTGTGTGGTGGGCAAGGAACTGGCTGAGAGGTCACACTCAGAGGGTGCTGATAAATAGCTCCTTTTTAAATCAGTAACCTGTCACAATTGGAGTTCCCCAGGGATCAGTATTGGTCCCAATGCTGTTTAATGTCTAAGTGATCTGGATGATGGGATCAAGTGTACTCTGACGAAGTTTGCTAATTATACCAAAAGTGTGGAAATGGACACTTTGAAGGGAAGACCTGGATAAGCTGGAAGACTGAGCTCACAAGAACCTTATGAAATTCAACAAGGAAAAGTGTAAGGCCTTGTACCCAGGAAAACATAATCCAGGAGTGCAGCACAGACTGGGATTTACCTGGCTGGGGAACAGCTCCATGGAAAGAGACCTGTGGGTCTTGGTGGACAAGGAGCTCAACAGGATTGAACAGTGTGCTGCAGGATCAGAGAAAAGCCAGTAGGATGCTGTAAGACCCTGACTATTGTTGTCTCAAACCTTGTGTGGTGATAAGATCTAAACAGATAAAGAGCAAGGCCTGTGTGGAGGAGGAAGTGTTAATGGCTCTCAATGTCTCTGTTCCCCTTCTTTGGCTCCTTAACAATAAGTTAACAATAGAAGATGTAAGTTCTGCATAGGTGGGAGGGTGTCTTTTCCTGGAGTTAAGTTTCTTCTGCTAACCAGGGTGACTGCACCAAGGGGAGCCAATAGCGGGCACCACAGTAGAAGGGGCTCATGAAAATTAGCACCACCTCTCTACACTTCCTACAGAAATTGGGGATGCCACCCATATCCCAAGTGTATAAAGGGGCAGAAAAATACTGATCTGGGTGCACCCACCACCAAAGCACTGGAGATCTGGACAGATACTGTGATATGTTGCTGGTTCCAAGGGTAATGAGATCTTTCTATCTTTATCTCTCCCTCCACCATCTTTTCCTCTTTCTACTCACTTTTCCTTTCTTCTCAATACTTAGTTGTGCCATAAAGTAATTGGTAAGAAAATAATGTTTATGCCAAAACAATTATTTGCACCATCTACTGATTGAACAATAAATTGTTTTATATTATTCCTCTGAGTCACTGTCGTGCCTCTGCAGCCCTGCTGTGCAGGGACAGCCTCTTTCAGAGGATCATAATGATTCACCTCCATCGTCATCCACTGAATGGGACAAGAAAGATGCTGGTTGCATCAACAAGGGTATCACCAGCAATGATAAAGAAGTCATTATCCCACTCTATGCAGCGCTTGTCAGGCCACATCTGGAATATTGTGTTCAGTTTTGGTCTCCACTATAGAAAAAGGACATGAACAGACTGGAGAGGGTCCAGAGAAAGGCCACAAAGATGATCAAAGGACTGGGAAGCTGCCATATGAGGAAGGATTGAGAGAACTTGGTTTGTTCAGCTCAAAAAAAGAAGACCTTATCACCAAGGTCCAGTATTTAAAGGATGGCTACAAATAAGATGGAGACTCCTTTTTACAAGGAGTCCCACAGAAGAGACAAGGGTAATGGTTACAAGTTACTCCTGGGGAGATTCCAATTGGGCACAAAAGGAACATTTTTCATAATGAGAACAATCAGCCATTGGAATAATCCTCCCAGGGAAGTGGTGGATTCCCCAGCATTGGACTCTTAAGATTCAACTGGCCAGAGTTCTTGTCTAGCCATCTTTTTACCAAGAAACATCGCACCAGATGATCCTTGAGCTCCCTTTCAATCTGATGTTCTCTGATTCTATTGACACAGTGACAGACAGGACAAGAAGCCATGGGCACAAACTCAAACACAAGAAATTGCATTTAAATGTAAGAAAACATTATAATTATTTTTTTCTACCTGAGCCATAAGCTTTTTTTATCTTTTATTCCTTTGAATCAGGTAGTCTTCACATGGAGTTCCATGGTTTATATACATTTTGCCATTCTGTATGAGTCTGCTAAATTATAAAAAAGGGGACACTAAAGAAGACGATTTTTCTTTCCTCCCCACAACCTCCGGACCTTGCAAAGACCACCTGAAACTAAACAGTTCTGAAGAGTTAACTCAATTTGCCATAACAGTATCATTTTATCATTACCATTATCACTGTATCACTGTGGTACAGCAAATAATTGCATACCTTAGTGATGAAGTTTGATTTCTAAAAGTGTACATTGGTATTTGCCTTTGCATCCTGTATTACGTGACTGACGGCATCTTCCTATTTCACATTTTGTGTAGTTCTAGAAGAAAAGTGATGTCAAATGTAACCAAAAGTAAGAAACCCAGGAGTGAAAAACATGGCCTTGACATAGATATACACTCAAGTTTCCACTCTTCTGTAACATGCTTCACACCAGATTGTTGCCATGATTATGCTCCTAGCTTGAACATCAACAGCAAACATTCTAATAAAACAATGCTAAACTCTTAGACTAAATCATGTTTTTAGAGTCTGGACAAAAACAAAACAAACACATTAGATAATGACAAAGCAAAATTCCACAGAAGCAGACAAAGTCTTTCTTCAAAGGGAGCTGTGTAGCAGCCATACGTGTCAATAACGAAGAAATGTACATGGCAGTCTGGTGCAAAAAGATTCTCAGCTGAGTCCTTAGTAAATCTTTCCTTTCCCATTGAAAGAGCAAGTAGCAGTAGCAAAATAAGAACACCAGGAATAGGTGTCATAAAACAAGCACCTGACAAATCACAGTTCATAAAAAGAAATCTTCTACTATGGAGAAAGCTGGAATATTAAGGTGTGATTAACAGTCGGTAAGGTAACGTAACAACATGACACCATCTCTAGATACATCATTTAACTTACGGACAGGATTTAATGGCAGCAAAGTAACATTTTTCAAGAAAAGTGTAGTTCTGGCTTTTGTCAAGCAGCAAAAACTCATGGCAGGTGTACGCTCCTGCATACCACTGGCAGCGTTTTTGTCAGCATGGTAAGATGCATTGTCAGAACCTCTTCTGTTGATATAAATAATTTTTCCCTTGCAACTTTCATCACATTATACTGAAATACACATATTAAAAAACTTTCTTGTTTCTGTGACTTTCCAGAAACTCTATTTTTGCCTGTGGCCTTTGCTGCTGCTACTATCTTAATTTTGTAGTCTTTTTATGACTGCAAACAGCAATAAAAGGATCACTCCCCTCTTGTTCCTCAACTTTTTCACCTGTTCTCACTTTTTCTTGTTTGCAACTCATTTCAGCTATCTGCTGTCTTGTTTCTATTTCCTGCAGTGCTTGTTCTCTTACGCTAGCTCCCCTTCCAATTACTTCAAGCTTAATTCCCTAGCTTGTCTCCTATCCCTTTTATGTCCAGTCTCCTCTATTACCGCAACCTTTGGTAGCTGTTCAATGGTAACTCAGCTTATCCCCCTACTGCCATTCTGCATCTTTGACTACCAACCTAAGTGTTTGAGGTTGTGTAGATTTTTCTTCAAATATTGTCTGTTCACACAATTCAGTCCACGTGGACTTCTTTGCTCATCAGAGCATTCATTCACCTAAGCTCTGGTGCCTTACATACATGCTGGTTTTACCTGGTCAAAAACTTCTGTTTCCCCAAAAGGAAACTGAAATTATCCAGCCCAGCATTCTCCTCTCTCTTCCCACTATCCTGCCAATCCATTATCAGTCATCTTTGCTTCAACAATTAATAATTTAAATTTACCAGTGTTTATTTAACTTGAGAAAAAAAAAAAACAGGATGCTAGTTCTAAAGGACTATATTTGATAAGCATGCAGGCTGTTACTCTATCTTTTCTTAGTTTTTATGATGTTGTGAAATTAGTAATTTAACTTTGAAAATACAAGCAAGAAGAGCAATGAAGACACATTTTGCAAATTAAAGTCCTTTACATTTTTTAAAGTCAAAATACAATGTGTGGTTGCAACAAAGGGTAGAGTAAAATCAGAAGTGGGTAGAAGCAGCTTGCAATTTAAGAAACAAAGAAATGCTTAGAAAAGCATGACTGCATTGCAAGAGGTACATTAAGAATGACTGGATTATATTATTTTGCAGAAGAAGTAACAGTGCAGTCTAGATCCTTCTTAGGATCTAGGTCTTCCTATCCAGACCAGGTTGCACTGGTTATTGGTTGGTACATTTGCAGAGATAATCAGGAATAACTTCCAAATATATTAACAGAGAGCACAGTTGAAAACAGGATGGGTTCAACATTAACTGAAAAAGACCAAACGTTACCAAAGCAAACCAACCTATTACAGATGGTAATAGAAAGCATTTTTATGGACATGTCCATGAGGAAGAGTTCAAACTGAAACTTTGAATAGGGAGGTAATACAAAGAGAATGACAGTTGGACAAGGGACATCTGCAGAACAGACTCCAAAGCTTGCTGATGGTGTTTACAAGCTGTGATCAGTTTCTTGACAAACAACAAGTAATAAAAAACATTTGAGGTGCTATGTAAATATAATGTGGTAGTACATACAAATCTGCCTCACAGAGCTTGTCATCTGAGACAAAGGCATCACACTGCAAAGGGACAACAATTTAGGAAAGTGAAAGCACACAAATTACGAAAAGAGAACAATAAAAAGAAAGCAAATATTAATTAAGAACTTTCAGGTGCAAGATCCTTACTAAACGTGGAAAAGACTGAGTGACTTATTATGCAAATATACATATATAGTAAGTAGCAGACACTAGGACTTCCCCTTCCCTCTCTCTGTCCACTATGCAGCTTAAGTAACAGGCATCAATACATTCAGTTCCTAGGAAGAAAGCACCACAGGGCTTTTGTACCCAACAGGCCCATTGAGTGAGGTACCATTAGCAAGATGGCACCCGGAAAAGATGGTTAGTGGACATGGGTTATCCAACAATTTCAAATGAAGCAATATCAACAATCAAAGAGATTATATATTTCAGCCTCTACAGAATACTACTTTTGTTCATTAGCAATAATTATGTTCCTCAAACATGTCTTCCCAGATTTCCTCAGTAAGGCACATGGTGCATCATCTCTCAGTCTGACATTCACACAATTTACTTACAGCATAAAAATAATAGACATGAACATGAGTTATGATTCATCTTCAGACACACAAGAAAAATCTTAAAAATTAACTTTAACTCTGAAGCGCTGAATCATCAGTACCGAGTTTTTCTAATTATTGGTTTGCTTGTAAAGTTGTACAAAACAGCTGAAAGTTATTTGTTTAGGAATGAAACTGAGTAGACACCAAAGACTTTATTCTCCTCTCCCCCCCTGCAGTTGTCAGTTTTTTTCTTAAAGCAATGGTAATATTGTTATGGTAGATTTATCTTTGGATTCCTGCCTGCTTAAATACTGGGACACTCTCATCCTACAAGACTCCTAATGCTAGTTATCTAATCTTATTTAACTGAGATTAGCTAGCACCTGAAAATTATTTTTTAAAGGTCCCAATAAATTGTTACTGTACTATGGTCCTGCTTTTATCTCAGAACAACTCTTACTCAGTGTAAGTTCATTATCTTGAGTGCTGTGACATGCCTCTGCACTAAACATTGTTTACCAGTCCACGCACCTCAAGACTATAAACATTTAAATCAGGAGAGATGGAGAAATATTAGAATTCAGAGGTCATCAGCTTGTAATGGCATTTATGCTACTGCACATTCAAATGAGGGACTGAGTTCCAGAGGGCCTTCTGTCAGCCAGATCAAAAAGTACCTTATGGAATACTATAAAGCAACAGAGATGTCTCACAGCTTATAAGACTGTTTTATCTAAATTCATTCACATTTTCCATGGAAAGAAATGGATGGTGAGCAGCTGTCTGGACTGAAAGCTTCTAGGACAAACACATAATACTGCAATTTTTAATAGTTGAAATTATACCCCCAAATACTTTTTTTTTCAAGACCAACTTTGTTCTTTCATTCATTATCTAAAACTTCACATCTTGGGAAGTGATCAACTCAAAACCACTTTAGTCTTTCAAAATCTAAAACCCTCTTTATCAGTGACATCATGCTGCACAAACTGTAGTTGAAGGCAGAAGCAATATACAACAGATACTCTCACCAGTTTCAGAGTTAAGAGCTTACTTTTACTGTGTAATACTGCATTATTTAGTAAAATTTCGTAAGTTATACACCATAATAGAAGACTTGTTTATTTTTTCAACTTATGGATACAATATCATTATTTAATATTTTTAAGCTTTGGGAAAGGCTTTGTTGTTACATTAAAAAGAGAGTTGAAATGTTGTCGTCCTCTGTCTCTATGTGTTGGCAGAAGCCCCAAAAGCCACCCGTGCAATGAAATCAGAAGTCAAGAATGTATTTTTGGAGACCACTGAAGAAATCATGTCACTTTCAATCAAGCAGCAAATAGAAAAACACATGCCCAAAACACCTTATTTACTACTACTCATTCACACACTATTTCCTACCCAAATTCCACTAGTCAATGGAGTGTTCCTCAGTGGATATCTGTTTGAGGCAGCCCACATGCAGTTAAAACAAACAATAAAATAACACACTTAACACTGCAGAGTAAAAGACCAGACAGATACTGCAAATTTAAGTTGTGTGGTGCATCTGTACTGCAATCCACAATATTCAGACAACTGCATATTATGTATACAGTGCAGCTCCCGTATGACCAAATTCTGAATCTATAACAGTACTGTTAGATTTAGAATAGTCCAATTTAGACAAGTCTTACTCTTTCTAATATTGAAATTACATTATTAACTATGCATAGAAGAAAATAAAAATACTACATCCCATAAGTTACCCATGATGATTCTATTCCATTCTTTTCTCCTGCTGTCTAGCACTACTTACTAGGAGAGGATTCCTCCTTTTCCCATAAAAAGCAGTTATAGCAATACAGAAATGTATTAAAGTAACAACCACAAAGAAAAAGGTCCTTATAATAGATTTAAAAAAAAAAAAACCACAAAACAAACAAACAGCAACAACAACAAAAATTTTCCTTGTAGTCCTCAAGTCCAGAAGGAATTTTTTGCCTACACATTCACAGCTATGGAAGGCTGAGGCCCTTGGAAGTAGTCAATGTGATAAAAAGCAAGATACCTGCTCCTCTGCAACTGAATAGCTATGTTACGTAATGAAAGGTTTACTCAAAATCAATGGGGTAACTGGCAGATCCTTTATCTTGTGTGAAAAGGAGGGCCTCTCCCAAAGAATAAGGCATGGACTGGGACTGAGGGAATCTATGAGCAGTTCCCAGTCTGATCACAGATTTCCTCTATGACCTTGTGAAAATCATTTCATCTCTGTACCTTAACTCTTCATTTTTAAAATTCCAATTCCTTTTTAATTTGCCAAAAACATGCATGACAAATGCCTAAATAGATGCAGAGATAAGCACAGTGGTACATTTAAGAACTGCAACCATACAAACCCATAAACTGTGTGACCACAAAACAACACCAGGGCCCAAGAGGATGACCTTTATTCCTTTCCTCATATTTTAGCCAAACTGATGACTAGTCCATAGTTTCTGCCAATAGGACTAGTCTATAGCTTATGTAATCTTGTAATAATCTAAAAAACCTTTTAGTAGCATTCAGCTGCAATTAATATATTTCGTATTTGAATGTGTAAACATTTTTCTCTGTTTTGCTGTTAGACAAATTGACCCAAAACAAATGGTGCAATAATCACAGAGTGGGTTGTGTTGGAAGGGGCATTCAAAGACCATCTAGTGAACCTCCCTGCCATAGGCAGGGACATCTTTCACCAGATCAGATTACTCAAAGCCTCATCCAACCTGACCTTGAGAACTTCCATTGATGTGGCATCCACAACTTCTCTGGGCAACCTCCTCAAGTGTCTCACCACCCCAATTGTAAAAAAAAAAAAAAAAAAAATGTGCTTCCTCTATCCATTCTGAATGTTCACTCTTTCAGTTTTAAACGATTGTCCCCTGTCCTGGTACTACAGGCCCTGGTAAAAAGTCTCTCTCCATCTTTCTTCTAAGCACCCTTTATATGTAGAAAAGCTGCGATAAGTTCTCTCCAAAGTCTTCTCCAGGCTAAACACCACCAACTCTCTTAGCCTTTCTTCATACAAGAGGTGTTTTGTGCCTCTCCTCTAGACCCACTCCAACAGGTCCATGTCTTTCCCGTGCTGAGAACTCCAGAGCTGGACATGGTAATACAGGTAAGGTCTCAGTAGAGTAGAGATGAAGTATCTCCTCCCTCAACTTTCTGGCTACACTTCTTTTGATTCAGCCTAGGACACAGATGGCCTTCTGGACTGGGAGCACACATTGCTGGCTCATCCAATTTTTCCACCAGTACCCCCAACTCCTTCTCCCCAGGGCTGCTCAGTCCCTCCACTTCCAACTCTGTATTGATATTGCTCCAACCCAGGCGCAGGACCATACACTTGGCATAATGCCTGATGCCCATGTGAAAGTATATAATCATTTGCTAAATTGATATCGAATTTTTGAGAAAAAAGCAAACAAAACCCAAAGTGGAGATTTTGTAAAGGAACACATGATACGGAAAGTTTTGTATTTTTAATTTAGACTTTGGCAGAAGGAATGTGAAGATTTAAGGTAGCTGTGATCAAAATTCATTCAAAGTAAGAATTTGCCTCAGATGACACAAACACCACAATAATATCTGTAAAATATTCGTATTCATGCTTGAGCTCAGCAAAGTAACAAAATACCCTCAAAGCAAAAAAAACATGATATGCAAGTGTGGCTCAATCTATTCTCCCTGATAAACTATTGTGGACTAGAAGTACAGATTAAATCTACCTTTTGTTATTTTGGCTTGAAAAGGAATAAAAACTTGTATTAAATACTGCAGTGTGAAAAATGGAAAACAGTTCAAACATTGAAAATCAAGCAGAAAACTAGCTTTAGCAAAACAGGAAAATCACTTCACAGTGTGATTGAAACTTAGCATTTTGCTCTACAGCTCATTTTTTCTTAAAAAAAAAAAATAGTACTGTTAAATTCTATTACCAGTGTATGGGCAGCCTGAAACAGAATCCCTCAGAAAGATGCTGGCTATGAGAAGAGCTACCTGGGACAGCAGTTTAGCATATACTAGCCCTTAACTCTGGAGTGGCAATTCATTTTTTTAGCACAGTCTGTGTCTTCATGCACAAACCGTATATATGCTGCTAAAACATCCAATTGTAAGCTTCTTCCTCACTGCACTGGAGTGACATCTAACAAGTCTGACGCAACAGACACTTAATAACCAGCTTTTCACTGACTTTTCTCCTCAGGAAAGTTAGTGGCATCTTTTAGAAAAGGGTAAGTTTTTTTCCTATCAGTTTTCCTAGAAAGCTTCAGGTTTTCTTATCTGTGCCTTCTGTTCTGAGCTAAGCAATACCTGAACTCATTATTTTTATTTGACATTTATTATCTTCTTAAATACCATCATACTTAATTCCACCACTCCTAGACTGACAGCACTCAGTGCTTTCATATAGTTCAAGAAGAATATCAAACAATTTTGAAGTAGGCTTTTTTCTGATAAAATATCAGTGAGGTCATAGCCCTCAAAACCCATCTCCTGACATTTTTTAATAGTTTTCATTTAGCTCAAGTGAAGAAAACATGAAGCTGCTAGAATATTTAAGAGTACTAAACTCCAGATATAGTTTTCCACACTGTTTAGAAGAAGACTGTCAATATAGAAAAATGTGAATATTACCTAAGGGTTAAGAACACATTTTTCAACAGTAGAAAGACTAACTATCATAGGGCAAGAGAAACTGATATTCAAATCTGGGGATAGATGCTCAGAGAAAGACTGCTTGAAGACTTAGTATTAGGTTTCAATGAAACAGCTTGAATTTAGCACATAAACAAATCCATCCACTTTAGACTGTAGCTAGAGGAAGGTGCTCTATAGAGAACCCAAACCTCACAGAGGAGGAGACCAGAGGTTAAATAAAGAGACCATGGAACTTTCATGCCGCAGCAAACAACAACCCAAAGTACAATACACCACACATTGCTGTCTCCCAGGAAGATCCATTTTTGAGGCTAAGGACAATAAAAATTAAATAAACTATACAAATTACCAAAGATGTGGAACATTCCTAGAAGGAGTAAGAGCTAGGTTAAGACTCGAGAAGCAAATGTAGGACGTTCAGGAGAAAAAAATAAATTGAACAGAGATCACTGTAAGAAAGACACAACGAGGCTGTGTGCCCTACAGTTCAAACAGAAAGATGCCTTGAAATAGTGAACTGTGTAATGAAATCCCACATCATCCAGCAATCTGAAGCAACTAATGACGACAACTCTTGTCCAAAGCACACAGCAAGCAAACCTAAATACAGAGTAATATGAAATTATATAGTGATCCAATCTTCATTTTCTACATACTGTGGAATAAACATGAACAAAAAGGCCACACAACATCTTCGAGAGTACTGAAATAGCTCACATACAACAGTTTAAGGGCCAGCAGCTTCTTTATTTTGGGCGTAATGAAAACAAAGTGTTACTATATGTAACCAGGATTCAATAGAAGACACAAATACCAAACTAGCTGTTCTCATGGCAATTTGAGCTAAAAGTGACCATAAATCAGTCTGGAGAGATCTGGCAGGTACAATTCTTCAGAATTTGAGAAAAAACACAGTGGAGCACAATCCATAGATAATGTGGTTTTACATAAAACAGGGACTTCTACTGCCAGTGTTACCGAGAGAAGAATGCTTATCACAAGATGGTTGGAAGAATAAATTTTCACCTGCTACACTGAGGTTGAGCATTAAGGCCAAGCACCTTGAGGACTTGAGGTAATGGCCTTGGTACAAAAGAAAATTTTGGTCCAAGTTTCTGAGATCACCATTTCTGAAAAAAAAAATAATTATGCTAAAACACATACATGAATATCACCATTATTACAGATTATTAAACACCTATTGAAAATATTTGTGCTGAGAAAACCACTAAGGCTTGTAATCCATGACAAACATAAAGTCAAATGTAAGGAAAACCTTTCTTGCTATCATATGAAAGAGCCATGAGGCAAAATTTTGATTAGGTTGATTGGGGAGGGGGAAAGGGGACAGTAGAAATCAAACCATAAAGCTGTAAGATTGTTGTTCGGTTTGTTTTAGGGTTTTTCTCCATAAGTGACTGTTCTCCTATTACTAAAATAATGTAATGAGAAAGAGCTACTATGCATAATATGTCCACACATATCAATTCTATTAGCTTATTCACCTCCTGTATCTGACAGAGGATGTTCTGTAGTAAGCCACAGTTCAGTGGTTTTGTTTAAGTAATGTATGATTCAAGATGGATCTCAGTCAATATGCCCAACTTTAAAATTAAAAAAATAATGTTAAAAAAAATATGGCTCTTAAAATGGTTATGGAGTTCAATTTTGAGCCACAGACAATATTGTTACAGAATGGTACAAGTCATAAATAAAACATCAGCAGGTAACAATTCAACAAAACTTGTTAGAAGTAGAGCTCACACTGCCAGAAACTAACGCAGGAAACTAGCCCCCAGGATTTTAATTTATATAAGTAAAGAAAAGGAAGCAAACACACCACAGTCTAATATGGAATGCTAGATGTGGTCAATATTTCATTTAAATCAAATGGGTTAAGTCTGTCCTTAAGTCCTGGCTCTCATCTTCATCCAGCTCAATGCTGGGACAAGGCTACAACACACGGCTTCACTTCTCTTTACACCAAACCCTTGTTTTCTTGAGAAACAAGCAAAAGCACATAAGAGGAAAGGAAGTAGCACTATATTCCAAGAGGCAGGCTGACCTACACAATTTGGGGAACTAAGACTGCAGTGCTTACACTGGAATACACCCACCTCACAAACAAGATGCAAGCAGCCCGTAACTACACTTATCAATACTAGCAACAGGAAGACAAACATTTTACCTGAAATTGCAGTTAGGTCACGCATTTCATGTCTGACAGCTCGAGTAGAGCCTGCTAAGCAGCTTGGGGAATAAAAAAACCAAACAAACAAACATCTTACTGCATTGTATCTTCTCGTAATTTTCACTCCACTTCTTTGTTTTAAAACAGTGAATGAACCTGAATTACTCTATACTGACTAATACTGCAAGTGCTACAGCTAGTCAGAAAAGCCTTATAGTAACTAAATTTTACCATAGCCTTCCCTTGTGTTATGAAATGTGCATATATATATTTTTAGTGACATATTTATTACATAAGATGAGAAACTTAATGCTAACTGAAATTTGAATTATGCAGTTTGAGTCATTCCAATATTTTTTTTTGTTTTACCGTGCAAGGCAGTAAGATGCAAAAAACTGGTATTAGAGCAAAACAACATTGTCTCAGAATTGCCAATCAAGTCCTCCAAAATTTTTGTGTTAGCTTATGGGTAGCACAGAATTTAGTTTTAAATACACGGGACAGTTTGTTGCTTGTGAACTGGTGATCACAGCTGAAGGCTGCAGCTCTCTAATCAGCTGCAGACTCCAAAACTGAACACTTTCTCAATATCATATTGGCATATCTAACCTTTCTTCTGTGGAACCCCACAAGGCTGGATAAAATGTTCATCATCATCTCATCCTTGCCTGAAGAAGTTAAGTAATTCTAGACATGGTAATACTCATGTACTTTGAACCACATTTCTGTCTGAAGATGAATTACATTTAATTTGGGGATTCCATTGGAATGCTTGGGAATTCCAGCACCTGAATAAAATTATCTCTATGGAGGTAAGACATACTGCAGTCATCACTTCTGGAAGAGTCAGCCTTGAAGTATGCATTGCCATGAGAATACCATCTTCTGTTCAAAGCAGCATTTGCTGTGTTACACTGAATTATCCATGCAGTGGAGTATGGACTAAAGGGTTATGGCCTAAACCATGAATAATCAAATGGAGAAATCCTCACTTCCATGATAAGATAGTACACTACTTCCCTGCTATTGTATTTTTGCATATATAGATATATATATACACACACATCTCACTTTTTTTTGGTAGAAAAAATAAATATATATACAGCCAGTCACTATTTACCTGCTTGTATGGGTAAGTAGCATATGTAGCAAGTGTATCACTGACACCAAAAAAGTATCCAATGCCATTTTTATTCTAACATCTTTCATGCTCTTGTCTTTCTGAACTGCCCCCACCAACCAGTCCTCCTCTCCTAAAAATCCTGTATTCAGTCACCTGCCTTCTTCCTCACCATAACACCTTCTGCTCAATGTTCCTGACATTCCTTCCTTCTCCAGTGAAGCTGCCAGCTTTAGTCCCAGCTCAAGTCTCAAGGGAAAAAATAAAACACCTCTTCAGAGATCCTGAGGATAAGAGATGAGTATAAGGCAGAGTGAAAGTGTATGTGGGTGGGAAGTTCACTACTTAGGTTAGCTGCCTAGAGGAAGGCTGGGGCCAGGCAACAGTTACCAGAGAAAGGTAATACAAAAGAACAAGCCGAACAGCAGCACTGAAGTGGCAGAATCTGGACAATCCTTCTCATCTGTAACAAGACCTTCAACATAAATAAAGTCCAAGCTCACAGCTCATAACACAAGTACACTCCAGTGCAAAGTTTGAAGGTTCTATTATGTAAAAAAAAAAAAAAAGAAGGAAACGCTGTATCTAAAATTTTGCACAACCTGATCTATTGGTATGTACACTAAACCATTTGCAGCAAGCAAGGAGAAAACCAACCACACCAGTAAGAGCAGCAACACAGCATTTGGAAGACCCCCAACAAACAAAACAGAATTAGAATAAATTACAGCACCTTCTGCAATAGTGTATTTACGAAGAGAGTACAATCTTCGTGTTAAACAGGAGCGTGTAAGATCAGTAAAGAATCCACAGTGTAAGAAGTGAGCATGGCAGATTACCCTCCAATGGCTTTTGAATATAATAAATGGATATATAATTCACATATTTACCTTGATCTACGAGTATGAGGAGGAAGTTCTTTCAATTTTTACAATGGGCTAAAGGCCACTAGTTTGCATACAAATATCAGTGAAATAATTGCAAATACATATCTGTGGAAAGCTAAATCTATCAGATAGCTCTACAGTCCTACATATACACCAGGATAAGAAGCATCCTTTACTAAAATTAACTCTCATCTGAAGGCAGGGAGGGAGAAAGGTCTCCTTCACTTTACCATTCCTTAATTTACCCTTCAAATGTCAGCAGAAAAGACAGTAAGTCACTTAAGAACTTGGTGCTGCTCATTTCAGCAGAACTGGAGAAAAAAAAAAGATCAGTTTAAGTTGCAAATTGGAAAGACAGGGAGCCAGCTTCGTAGCTCCAGCAAATCAACATAGTCCTAAGTATTCAGGAAAAGTAAAGCCTCACACTTTCCCCAGCTAGAGCTCACTCTGACCCCAGAAGATAAACAACACAACCCCCAGATGAAACTAAGACCTTCTTACAATAATCTCAAAAAAGACAAAATGCAAGAAACAAATTTGCTTAGAAATATTAAAAAAAAATGAGCAATATGAACCTATATTATCAGAAATACGGAGCACAAACATTTACACTGTGAGAGGTAACAAAGTAACTCTAAATCTATAAACACCAAGAAGACATTTTCAAAACATACACAGTCCCTGATTGCATGGCAAGTTCTTTAAATTCAAGCATTTGCAAGAGAGCTTTGAAACCAACATATGAGTCCCAGGAAGCACTAAACTAGGGGTAAATGCCAAGAGGGGATTTCCCCCCTGC
>WTSP01026998.1:9507-68254 GCA_025331215.1 Actenoides lindsayi | reverse complement strand
AAATTTAAAAAGTTTTTGTCATTGTAATGAAAGGTTAACCCTACAAAACAGATAGATTAGGCATGCAATCAGATCCTGTCTTTAAGAAAGTCTGAAAAGTAGTTTTCTCTATTTGCAGAAATAGTTATCACTAATAGTGCCAAATCTAAATACTTATCTTGGTCAATATAAAGATATGAAAATAGGCAGCCTAGTATAGTATGAAATTATTATACATCTTTTTCCTGTTTGAGTGTCATGGAGACCATCAATTTTTAGATCATAGGATTTCATATGCTTTTTAAAGAAAAGCGAATATTTTAGTGAGAAATAGGCTGGTGATGGTGATAAGAAATTACTTTGGAGTTTGTAGTTCAAAATATGAAGAACCTTTTTATGTTTAATTATTCATGACTAAAAAATTTATGAGCAAATCAAATTTTGTAATGCTAGAAACCACTGTAGAGTAAATAGATGAAAGACAGATAAAAGTGGTTAAGAATAAAGTAGGAAAAGAGAACATGGATGAGTTAGAAGAACCAGCTTTATCCCTATTATATCTGATATAAATTTTTTTGGGGCTGCGTAGGAACACATCTCGAGGATGTTAAGTTATAAAAAGAAACTGTCTATAAAACTACTGTAAGCTCATATGTAACAGTTTGTTATATAAAAGTGGGGAAATAAATTATAGACAAATTGCCAAGCAATAAATTTGATTGATTAACATTTGATTAAAAACATTCACATTAAAAATGGCACCCATGTATTTTACAGATGATAGAACAACTAAAATTTTGGTGAAAGATCTGCAATAAAGTAATAAATATAAGTAAATGTATACCAGAAATGTTATGTTACACTCTGAAAAATAATTTCTCTGCTTTTCCTCTAGACTACGTAATGAAGATTTTTGCAATGTGCTTTATTTTCCTGGATGGAACAGAATTAGAAGTCAAAAGTATTTGGGAAACAGCTTTCAGCCTGATATGTTAAAGCAATCAGAGGTCAAATGTAACCACAAACCAAAATAAGTCTTGAAGAGGCTTTAGTGGTTTACACTAACCTTTTTACTTTGGACAGACACTCATTAAAAGCGATCGGACCACTCGCTGCATTACAGCTAAGGGAACGATGATGGACCACAGTAGAACATCTGCAGGTGTCACAGAACATGAGTATCACTTTACAAACCAATGGAGCTTAAAAATGGTAATTACTAACAAAATCCTAAGACAGTAAGTATTACAGGGCAGAGTATTAGACCTGAGCAGGAACTGCATGTATAGGATGAGTAATCAGATAAGCATGAAGAAATAAAAATAGGTCTCTACTTTTAGAGTTTGATGAGTGGAATTTAATTTCCTTATCTTCCATTTATAATAAGGGCTATAGGTGAAGAGTTTACAGATTTCTGTGAAAAAAAGGTACTCCATTCAAACTCACTGTGGACTTAAAACCACTCTTCATTAATTAGGACCAAATCCTTAGGAGAAACTACTTAATTCTACAACTTGAGAAGCAAAAAACTCTTCTCAAATTCTCAACTCCTGATACCAGACACAGAATAGGAATTCATGTATGTTTTAGAAGAATTTTTAAATTTCTAATCAGTAATTTATGGATTAGTTTAAAAATAGTTTCAGTTCTTAACTCCTGATGCTGCCTTTATGAAAAAAATCTGTTTGCTTATTCATCCCCACTGTACCATCCCTTAACAGGTCTGGAGACTGTTACTCTCACCTCCTTCCAGTCCCTCCTCGAGAGTTCTTTCTTCCATGATGTCTGTGTGACACTAAACTGATAAAGGATAGACTCGGACTGCTGAACAGCACTGATGTGTATTCATTTGAAAAGACATACAAAAATAAGGTTAATATCCAACATACATGTAAATGTTAAAATGCATCCCATTCCTTCCATATACTGAAATTCTTTAGAAAGACAGAGTGAGAGCTGACAAGACCTACGTATCATTCAATTATTTTATCTTCCTCCCTTTCCTTCCATCTCACTGGTTTTATTATCTTTTTAGCTCATTTGAATAGAAATCATACAGGTTGTTTGGTACCACACGTACATAAGAAGACTCTGGATCTCACTGGGACCTCTATCATGCCTCAGATTCAAAGCTCCTGAAACCAGATAAAGAACTCATTAGTATCCTAATGCAAACAATAATATTAAGCTTTCTATTGGCAAAACTTTGTGAAGACATTTCATCACAATAACCTTTGATATGTCCTCCAGTTGGAGTATTTTTAAAGCTTCTTATTCAAATAATTCTGTTAAAGTGCTTTTCAAAGTAGTGCTCAGCAGGCAGGTGGTATTGTGCAGTATATGTAGTACGAGCTCACATTACACATGATTTGTCACTCAAAACAGTAACTGAAGGGAAGTATCTTAGCAAGACTACTAAAAAGCTGCTGAGTTTGCCTAAGAAATGCATGTGTTAGTGTGTTGTCTGTACAAAATTAGCAGCACTATACAAAACATGATTCTCTCCTTAGCTGGATTGGGACATGCCTTTTTTTGGTGATATTTATATTCCATAAATCAATATATAGGTCATACTTAAACACTAGAGCTTGGACTATGCTCTATTTTCTCATTTAGTTGTCTATATGTAGCTAACTCCTCCATGATTTTTGTGCACTGCTCAGTGCTTTCAAATTCTGCCAAATATTTCTTAAAAATTACTTTAAGAAAGGTGGAAAATAAATATTATCTGGAGCAAAAGTTGAAGAACAAAATATTCAGGGTATTGAAGTGGAATCCACAGATCACAGCTGTCATATCAACAGTTTTAGGGAGCAATAGAATTTACTTAAGCTGGTAAAATAGCCAAAGCCAGGCTAGAGAAAGACAGTATCACTTCTCTTCCCACTTACAACAAAGTCTTTGAATGCCATTTTCCACTGATACCCTGAAAATCCTCTCGTATCAAAAGCCACTATTTATATACTCTTATATATCCATTTAGTAATACAACAGATCTACTTACCTATGCTTCCTTTGTCTACAAAGTCATTTAGTTATGTTTAGAAAAACACTGAGAATTTTATTTCTGAAAAGACCCTTTTCCTTATGTTCCCCACAATTCATGCTTTGAGCCAAATACTACCCTTGAATAACCACAACAGTCAGCAGCACTGGGAAGAATCTGAGAGCAAAATTTCACACTCTTATTTTGTTGTAAAAAACCAAACCAAACCAAGTCAAAAAAAAAAAAAAAGCAAAAAGAAAAAAAGAAAAAAAAAAAGCATATAAAGCATCCAGGAGAAGGGCAGAAGAAGGAAAGGCAGGACAGATATGTTTAAGGGAGTTAAACTGAATTGCTTGGATGCTGGAATAGGAGATTGGAGAAAACATGCACCTGCCATGTATCTTATCCATTTCACCAAAATGATATTCAAAATCAGGCAATGCTGATATTCCCTGTAATAAAAAAATAAATAAAAAGAGCTTCCAGCTAAACAAATTGTCCCACTGCCGTCTTTATATAATGTGCTATTTACAGTGAAATACAAGAAGTATTTCATTCATACCATTACTAAAAAGATACTATGTGATGCAGAACAGCTTTTACACTAGGCAAGGGTATGGAACCTGTAGTCAAAAATACTAGTGAATTTTCCCCCACTTACCAGTGCAACAGGTGTTCAATGCAAAACAGTGTTCACTCCTTTTGATTTCAATGCATTTTCTCTAGCAAGCTTGTAACAGACTATTTTGTCAGTCATTTTTCTAAGCTCTCACCAGCAGCATAACAGTTTAGGTGAAGGAGAAGCAGTGAGCTGGCTGCAGAGTGGGAATGCAGAGGAATTGGCAAGTGTAGAAAAAGTGGAGAAGCTACAAAAATTTATTTTCCAACAAAATAACTCTCCACAAGCTGTGTAAACTTTTCTTACTAAAACAAATACTCTAAAACACAAAGATTTTACATTTCCAGTGAAACACTCACAGTAACATTTGCCTGGTTTTACTCTCCTGAAGTCTCAACAAAGAGCCAGCAGATTGATGCTTTCTCAATTACCTGGGTCAGTAAACTCCCTCATATTCCCTGATTGCAATTTGGACTTTTAAATTCATAAAGAGAATGAAGAATCAGAGTTGTTGGGCTTTTGAGTAACCTTTGTTTTCTTCAGTAGATTCTCACACTTTGCTGCCTAACGTGCACACGCTCACCCACACCCATCCACCACCCACCCGCTCACATACACACCTCTCTCATGTGTGCTCTATTATTCTGACAACAGAACAAAAATTAAGCCGTGTCCCTTGCAAGTCTGTGACCTGTACACAGAAGAATAATTTATAGTGGTAAGTTTGTTATCTTTACCAAAAATTTAAAATGCAAAGTTGGGTTTGCAAGGACAGCATAAGGTACAAGAGTTAGACCCTTTATCTCAAGCACTCATTCATATTTACAGTAAGTATAAGCTTTCTGCTACAGAAGAAAAGGTATTTAGATTTAACACTGTTACAGATTTCCTAAATGAGGCTAGTTCCAGTTGCCAGTAATTCAAAAGCAAATCTGCTGACTTGGCATTAGGACTCTAAAACAGTGTGATCAAACTTATATAGTAAGAAGGTGTCTGCAGAAATAACATTTATAAACTGTATATACAGTACACAGTACTAGTACATAGAAAATAGATTCTGACTTTATGATCCCCTGTGTGTAAGGCAAGACTGCATTCTGTCTTCAAATGGAGTCCACCAGAGGAACAAGCAACAGATAGTGGCTCTTAAATCAATATGCAAATTAAGTGCATACAAATTAAAAATCAGAGCAGACAAAAAGTTTTAGATTTTTTTATGTGCTGATTCTGGCTTGCTGAATACATGGGAAGTTATTAAACATCAAATGTACCTTTTTTTAAAAAACACTAACAACACCTTGATGGCAACAGATATTGTTCAAGTGGCAGCTACCAAAACAGCTTGAAAAATGGCATAGTACAACATCAGGAACTGCGGTTGTACTACGCTAATTCATATAGCACTAACCGAAAAAAAAAAGTATATGAATATTCTACCTCATGCTATTGCTATGCAAGCAACAGCAATGCAAATCAGCATACAGAAGGATACCATATGTTCTGCAATGAAGAACCCAAAGATATTTTCAAGGGGCATTGTTACAAGACTTCAAAGAAACACAAGACTGCCGGAGGCAAAAGTTACTGGCGGATGTAAACATCCCTGTTCCATTCTCCCGCGTCATTACGTTTTCTCGATATCACTTCCCCATCCTTGTCACAATATTGGTCCCTTGATTTATGACGACTACGCTGTTTGTTGCATTCATTGTGGTCCTGCTCGCGGTCCCTCTCCTTTGAGCGATGCCTTGATTCTCTATGTCTGTGATCACTGCTCCCATGGGACTCGTCTCTATGATTGTGATCCCTGTGAGAATCATAGTGGTCACCGTGCTCATGTGAGTAGTCCTCCTTTGGCTCTACGTAAGCCGAATCTCTGCTGTCTTGTGTTTCTGAGTCAAAAGTTTCTTGCCTAGAAAGGCCTCTAACACCACTGCGATGGTTGTGGTGTTGGCTTGAGGAAGAGCGATGCTGGGATTTCTTGATGGGTTCAACCCGTGCTTCCTCTTCAATTTGTGAACCACTGCGTTCAGGGACTGAATGGTCATTCCTCTGGTCTCCTTGAGATCCCTGCTATCACAACCAGCAGTAAGTTCACATACACGAAATACACATTTAAAAACTTCCCCCAATATCAAATTCAACTAGAAAGCATTATGAAACCAATAAAATGTAAGAACACAACAATCCACTTTTAATCTAAACTAGAAAAAACCCACTAAAATTCAACTGTTACTGAAAATTCAGTATTATAATACAAACAACTCCTTTTGCTCTCATCAGAATGGGGGGGTGGCACTCAGGTTATCCTTTCTTGTCTCCCGTGATGTTTCTGACTATACCAGTCAGCAAGAACAGCTTGCCACACACCAAAGAGAGAGCACACAGAAGCAGGCCAAACGGCAGAAAAATTAAAAGAGGATGTATCATGCCAGGAGAGGGCAGGCAGCAGTTGTGAGTTTACAGACACCTGCGCTTGGAAACAGTCACTATGGAAAATGGTTTTAGACGGCCGACGAGGTGGATTATTCCAGCAGAGAACCAAAGTACAAAACCTTGGCCTTTTTAGAGTAGCCTTTTTTTTTCTTTTAATTAAAGAAAAAAGTGATTGAATCTGGTATGAAGTTTGTATTATGATACTAACAGTGTCACTGACCTTCTGTCTCTCTCAGCAATAATTCTATTTCTTCACGGTAATGAAAAATTCAACTTTGACCTCATAACTTTAAGAGCCCAAGAATATGGACCATTGCCAAGAAAAGCAGGAGGAGAGTGATATTATTACCTACAGAATTTCCTAACACACCACTACTATTAAAAGACTGAAATAAAAATTACCAGGTAATAACAAACCTACTCCTCACCAGCATAATGCTTTGAAATCACTGCAAAACGAACAAGTGACATTACTTAACTCATTTGGGGGTTTCATTACGTTAACCTGCTTTTATTCCCAAATCACAGCCAAAGACTTTTCAAGCTTAATTGCAAATTTTTAAGAAATACTTTATGGTGAAATTGAATTCTCCTTCTCACATGAGGTAAAGAACATCAAGTCAAAACCAACTCTACTGGAACAAAATTAAAGTAGGTTTTAATAGAGTTATACAGGCATTTGATTGTGAGACTGTTCTGAATTTACCAAAGTTAGTTTAAAGTTTGCCCTCCTATGTTCAGAGTTGTCTAAAAATACGGATTGCCTGCAGGGCAGCTCACAGACATATCTTCTTCCTCTCTTTCTGTTTTGTGGAAAAGAGCTAGGGGAGGGAGGAAATTTTGTCCTTCAGTCACAGATACTGGCAGATGGGTTTCCTAGCAACCCAAAAAGTAAAATGACAGAGAATTGGATATGAAGAAATATGTATTTTATCAGAAATTTATAAAAAGCAACATATTTCAAATCTGCAATTTGATACATTTGACAAATATTAACTTTCTAAGAGAACCGTTTGTTCTGTGAATTTCCCAGCAACTGGCTGGGTTGCTTTGTGTGTTCCTAATTTGAAACAAACAGTGTAGATGAGAACAAGGTAACAGAAACAGCTGTTGAATTTCTTAATTGTTCTTGTTTTCATGATTTTCAATATGATTCTGATTTGCCAGAAAAGCAACGTAGTAATTGTAAACTTGAATAGATACGTTCAAGGTGAACATAAATGGCTTAGTGGAGGTGAATTACATATGAAATCAAGTCAAAAGTTAAAGATTCTAAAGCATTACCTGTTTTGGATGTATAAACATATTTTTATTAGTCCACCACCATGACCATTTTTAAGGCACATGAACTGGGTACACACATGAAACCCTTTAATTCTCATACAGTCAAATGCCAAATATGTACATACCTATACATATAATTGTGACTAATAAAATCCATCATTGTTGCGGTTTGGGAACAAATGCAAAAATTGAACCTGCTTTGAACAGAATGCTACTTTTACAAACTCAGATGCATCTTCTCTGCTCTGATGAGTACATGAGGAGGAGCACAATGAATAAACTTAGAATCAATACTTGCAATTTCAAAACTGTGTTAGAACTATTGGGATTTATGGGCAAATTCATTGACAGTAACTTTCCCTAAGTATTATAGGGACACTGAGCAGATAATGTTTGAATCTGGATTAGGATCTGTCTTTGTAGTTTGTAACCAAATTAGGGCTACGATTTGGATTAGATTCTGCGGTGCAGAAATTCCATGGCCCAGTCTCCTAAGTTTTTTAGCCTAAAATGGAGAAACATTGACAGAAGCCCATTTCATTATTCAGGTTGTAATTTCAAAGTAGAGGTTCTTGGAAAGAAGTTTAAGCCGTGCTGAAAGAGGAGAGAGAAATTTATGTCCACTGAGTCAATTTGACTTGTTCCCTATTTCCATCCAGTGGTCTCTAATCACCTGCACCAGATATATGTGAGGTTGTGCGAGTCTTCTTTTTGGAATTAGCCAAATATTTCCCTACAAGAGGAAAGCTGAGAACAGCTGTCAGGACAGTTGGCACCAATGCTCTCCTTCAGATGGACAGAAGGTGTATGGTCTTCACCAACTTAATTTCAAACAGTCCCAGGAGGCCTCACACCTTCAAGTACCTCGTGCATGCAATGCACAGAGTCAGCACCATGCTATAAAAATACCATTCTGGCAGCTGGCAATACAAATCTCTCATTACAATGTACACCCGGGCCTGAAAAGCCACAAAAAACAATTATGTCTCATGGCAAAGTGGTCTTGCATTGGACCCAGGGGAGAATGACTCAAATGCTTTGAAGTGCAGATGTGGCCCCTGAAGGCTAAATGGCTGGTGGCATGGTTTTTCTCTGCGAAGTAGTTTACAAAAATGGCTCAGACATAGACTTTAAATTCTCTATATAGAGGGTCTTAACTCTATTGAGAGAATGGGTTCAGCCACTGTGAGTAGAAAATAAATCCACTCTATTCCAAGACTGTAACAGGCTCAGGTTTGAGCTGTCAGCTGAAAAAGTATCACAGGAAAATGAAACAAAAGGAATATGAAAGTTCTATGTTCCATAAGGGCACCCCATGGCTTCTCACTTTTGGATTAGTAGACCTGCAAACAAACTGTGAAACTGCAAATACATGCTGATTTTTAGTCCTTAAAAGAGAAATCTGTTAATCTGTAAGGAGATAGCACAACATTCAGAAAAGTGTTATTAGAACTCTGTATACTTCCTTCAGAGAATGTGGTTAATAAAATGAGTATGTGAACTATAAATCCACACCAAAGAGGCATAAGAAAGCTTGAGGAAAATAATAAACATGTCTACAAAGCAAAGAAAATTTGTGTAGCAAGCCTGCACACAACAATACTGAATTTCATACTCAGAAATTCTTCCAGCTCACAATTTATTCAGGGAGTTTCAGCTCTGAGGACAGAAAAAAAAAAGCAGAAATGAGCTATAGTTTACAGTCCCTTCTCCTGAAACTGCTTTTGAAATCAAGACAAAGTGGCCGAACCAATTTTTGTTGTTAAAGAACAAACCTGTCCTGTCTGTGGTCTTCTATTGGGAAAAAAAGTCTTTGAGACAAAAAATTGTTTTGCAAGACTACAGAAACAAAAAGCAAAATTTCAGCTTTTTAATTTGGGTGCAGATATACTCTTTTTCCTTTGATTTTCAAAAAGGAGGCATTTTTCTTAGCCAAAGTTATGAACTCTGACATACGTACGTAACTTATGGGCATATATGGAACGTAGGTGGAAATTTAGATGTAGTAAGACATTATTTGAACTCAGACAGGTGTATTTTAACCCCCACTGTAATCTTCTCAGCCTCAAGGCAACAGTCATTATTTATAATGAAGTAGCATCTTTAAAGACCTCATTTCATGCCATGCAACACATTCATACACAAAAGAGAGGATCTTCTTATGCTGAAAACCTTACTACAATTACCCAAACCAAAAGCTGAAGGATAAAAGTGGGGACATAATATGCCCAAAGTTAACAGGCAAGTCATTGCAGAGGTGGGACTAAAGCCTGTTTTTCCCAGCTTACCAGACAGTACCCTTGCTATTCAGAACATACTGCTTCTTGAGGTCTCTCTGCACAACATGCAGCAGGTTTTATGTAAGAGTTCAGCTTGAAGAAAGCAGGTACTTTTCACAGCAATGGCCAATGAATAAAAGAACAAAGGAAAGACTGGAAGGGCCAATTTGACCTTGAGACTGCACTAATACAGTCAGTCATTCTCAACTTCTACAGCTTTACAGCCTGTGGGAACACAGGAACAGATTCCCTCCAACATTTGTTGCTCTGTACATAACCCAATTTGTCAGGCAGGGCCTCTGGGGCTGGGATTTGCCTATTAGCAATAGTGTGTCCATCAGTCAGAGAGTTACCAGAGGCTGTAACGTGCACAGTATTAGCCCAGTTTTATTCCTCTGATTGGATTACATGAGGCCAGCTATATAAACGCTTGTGGCTGGTACATATATTACTGGCACAGTGGTTTCCTGAGCACAATAAAATCTTCAGTATTCCACTTCACATCACCATATGTTTTCAGTCAGGCTGGCTTAGTCCTTGGAATCAAAACCAGCCCCCTAGTCAATATGCAAACACATGCTATTGTGAATACAATAGCAGTAAAAATAATGTGCCAGTATTTGTCTTTTATACTGAAAATGAGTGAATATCTACTGAAAAATCTCCTACTCTATCAACAACAGTAAGCACGGACTAGACTGTTCCAGACTGGTGCAGACTACCACTGAGATTTGGAAGAGGAAGAAGTTGATAGAAAAAAATGAAGAGATAGCATAAAGACTGTACCTGTAAATTAATATTTGGACCTGGGCTAATAGGAAGAGTGGCTGTTGCAAGTGTGCGAGTGAGAAGCTGGTTAGGAGGATTGCTGCTAGGTGGATGTGTGGCCTTCCAGTAGGCTTCCAGATAGTCAGCAAGGTGCTCACAAGCATCTTCAAGCTGGTTCTCATCAAGGATTACATCAAACATTTCCTGATAAAGGAAAGATTTTAGTGAGAATAACCACCAGCTGAATGGGTAGAGACATTCATGATCACACTTCCCATTCATCGAAAATGAACCACATTTCTCATATTTGTGTTAAGATATTTCACCCTTTTAGGTTGGTTTTTTTTTTATTAATGTAATTGATACAAAACCCACCAATCATAACTAGCACTAATGTCCCAGTTACTATAGCAAGTCTTCGTTACTTTCCCTCAGTAATGCTCCAACAGCCAAGGAAGATAGAAAGACACAGCTGCAACAAATCTTAGAACTCAAATATCCAGAAAGAAATGTTAAATGTTGAGGTTTTAGGCTGCTGGAACAAAATGGAATAGCAAGAAAAGGGATTCACTTCCCATATCTAAAATAACTAAGAGAAAACTAAGACAAACTAAGACCAGTAACTAATAACAGTAAGAAACACAAGTTATACAGATCATCCGGTTTCAAAGTGTCATACAAATACTAGATAAGAGATTAGTCACATGCTCTAATTTTAGGCATCTAAAGTTAGAAGGTGAGTTCCCTTCATTCCCTCTCTGGTCAGGGAGACAGAAGTCCTCCTGAAGGCAGCTTTGAGAGGCTACTTAAGTTTCTAGCATTCTTCATTGACTTTCTGGGCACCTGAGGAAAGCAGTCTCAACTGAGATGCTTGAACTTAAGCGATGACAGTATTCCTCTCACTCAGCTCTGTAACTATGGGAAATTCCCATTTCTGCAACTGAACTGAACTTCTTCTGGTCTCTTACCCATACTCTTTACAATTGAGTATGCAGGCATTAAAGCTTGCCATGTTTAAAACACAGCTGAGGTCTCATCATCTCCACTTTAGAGGTGGAAACTGAGAGAATTTGCTCCACTACATGTCAACAGAACTGGACAGCCCTCAGCTATACAGTACCTCCACAGCTCTCTGCCAAAACTGTGACCAAGAACACCAGCAGTGATGGGCTGTGACAACAGAGGCCCCAGGGGAACTATACAAACCACCAGCCTTACCCTAGCCTGCCACAGCTAAAGCACAGTCACTTAGAGGGCTCATTTTTAGACCAATAACCTAAAAGAATTACCAAATACAACAAATGTTCAGTTTGATCAAGTGGTGAATGCATTCAGCACACATTCTAACAACTGCTGTGACTAGAACTTTTTCCCTGCATCTATGTGCCCAGCCCAGAGACTTCATGAGGCATTTTGCAGAAAAGCAATAGTGAAATGTGGCCACAAGAGGGCAAGCACTCCCAGAAATTACATAATTAACCTCGTGCTTGAAAAGAAAGGCACCTTTCAAAGATGAGACATAATTTAACAGTAACTCACGGGAGGACACTGTGCCAGTTTATCAGCTGCCACCATCTGAACATTAAGGTGTTTGGCCTGAGATTTCCCTCGAGATTTTATTAACCTCTGTAAAACCTGTGAAAAATAAGGCATAAAAAAAAGTGAGCAGGTTTGATTTAATGTACGTATATAACCACTTGAAAAGTTCACATTTTTAACTGTCTACTTGAGAAAATCAAATTCTTCATTTGCTGGCCTCAGGAGTATTTCCCATGATGTTTACATCCAGAACAAGCTGATTTTCATTTAATTCCCAACTCCATTCCTGTTATGAGCACTAAAAGGTTCCCCTCCCATTCTCCTGTGCTGCTTCTGAGTTATTTTGTTTCTAATTTGAAATGCTTTTATTGCTCTCCTGAATTCTCTTCCCATAATCCATTCTTCTCTTTCAGATGCCTCTTCACAAGGTCTGTGCAGGTTTTTTCAGAGAATGAAAGAGTACCTTACCAGATGTTAAAGTTTACCAATCACTGATACTCATTATGTGAAAATCTTTCTTTTCTTTCTGTATTATTTTGCTTTAACAAACTGCTAGCATTACTTACGTGATTGATACTAAAAGTGCACTTCCAAATTAAAAAAAAAAAAATCATTATTGCTACATACAGCATCTTTTCCAAAATAGGTTTTGGTAACACCAGAGCTAAGCTACTTTTTTGATTAGTAGTATTTCACCATCCAAAGGGAAGCAATAACAATATATAGCTCTGAACTTTAATGAGGACATGTGATTATATGCATTTAAGAAAAAAAAAAAAGCAACAACGACAAAAAAAACACAACAAAAAAACCCCACCCCAAACTTAAACAGCATGAATATCAGTGAAATACTTACCTTAGGAGAAGAAATCTTTACATATACTATAATGGGAGCCAGAGAGGTTTTACTTAGTTGAGCTGGGTGGTTAATGGTATCAGCATCAAGCACCACCAACTGCAGTGTCCTTGCTAATTCAAAAATCCGTTCAATTTCACTTTGAACTTCAGCTGCAGATAAGTAGAAAATCAGAGTTATGAAAATATTAAAAGGCAGTTAGTTTTAAAAGATGTGAAAATGTTGTAGACTGGTGTGTTGCTCCTCATCAGGTTGGCAGGAGTTGTTAGCTGTGTACATCCCTGGCATGCTAGGGAAATGAATGCAACATTAACGAGAGCATTTTGCCCTCGGTCTGTTGCCCTTGCAGGCAGCACTGCCTGCCCCTCTCACCTCCACCTCCCCCTGCAATCCCTGCCTAGAGAGATACTTTCTTGTAAGATCCCAGTCCACATACATAAGAAAGAGGTAAAAAACACTTGCTGCATCACATGGTGCAGATGCATCACATCTTACTATGCCATTAATTGTCTACATGTAAATAATTTCAGCTCAGACTTTAACCTTATGTAGCAATCAATTTGCTCAAACTGGAGTGCCTGAGATAGGCATTATGACATACTGAGGTCTCTACATTAGCAGAAGCTCCTGTTTTTCCATTTACTTCAACTTTCCAAAACTCTGGAAAACAGTTTCCTTCATATATTGGCCTTAATATGGTACCATATTACAACTTCGATTACTCTGTGTAAATGACTTTTAAAAAAAAAAAATAAATTCAATAACCCAAATAATGCTATGGTGTCCTCCTCACAACCCTGGGAGTTCTGGAAAGGTGATTTTCCAGGTAAAACACATCTTGTCTTCTGGTAACTCATGCTCCCAGCTACTCGACACCCGGCCTGATTAGCACTAGTTTCCAGGGCAAACCTCTCCAAGACAGATGGACTGCATCTACTTTCATAACTGATGTACAAACCGTGTTCATTCCCAAATGAAACAAAGCTAAATCTTATAACAGCAAAATCATCCTTGAAATGGAATTGTGTTGTCTTGCTTAAATCTTGCTGTAGGCTGACTTCACAGAGAAATTGAAGAGCTTAGGTGATTTGTGCAGATCTATAAAGAAAGTTATAAAGCCGGACAAGATTGTAATTCATATAGGTTTCACTTTAAAGGTTGTACACACTCCATGAACCAAAACCAGATTAGACATCTAGCCCATTCAAAATAAATAGTAGAAGATGACTAACAGAAACTTAAATATCAACAAGAGGCACCAAAAATTATTAGAGAGTTTCCTGAAAATACCCTATCAGCATTTTATCTATTATGCTGGCACAAGCATTACAGTTGCTTGACAACACAGTCTACATGATCTGTCTAGAGAGAGTTTTCTATAGAGAATGGTCTCTTTCGACATGTGTGAAGACACTGATTTTTGTTATCTTTGAATAGCAACTGAATAAAATACATACCCTGATAAGGTTGAAAAATTTCCAAGAGAGAGCAAATCATCCTAGTAAGTCTCCATTTAACTCAAAGCCTTTTGGCTCAAAAATCAACAGGTGACTACTAGGATCATTTTATAAATGAAATAACATCTTGAACTGTCACCAGATAAATCTAAATATGATGCTCTCTGTTGGAGGAGCTTGACATTGGTTTACATCTATTAACAGATTGCCTCCATCTGCTTCTAGTTATCTCCACTTTTGGCTGGATACATGCCAATCAGTCTTTTACAGCAGAGGACACTGCGAGATGTGTGTGGCGTGCTAGTATGGCAAGCACTGCTGCATGCTTTTTGCTTGTCAACAAAAGCACTGTGACCCAGCTGCTACCTTAACTGCATTTCTGAAGACAAAACTTCTGATGGTTCTGGGCACATTCACCATTACGTTTTCTGCAACTTCACTGCACGGCAATATTGTTGGAATGACTGGATACCATTGTCTCAACGATTTAGTAGAAGACAGTCAATAGTCCATCCCAAATTTAAGTCCAAATCGCAAAGAATAAATGTATCAGAGATAATTTGTCATACTGTTCTGAGAAGGAGTTTGGATTGCTTTCCTGCAATTTCAAACCAGGCTCAACGCTTCAGCCAGTAAAACAGTATCAGTTAATGTATCATCTTAAGATCATTCCAGACTGCTAAAAACATTTGCTCAAGACAATTCATAACCAGCAAAATCTGTATTTTTGACAGTGTGTCATAATTTTGTCTGGGGAAGCAGTATTTGCTACACTGCTAGAAGCACTTTTCTGCCAGTATAAAATACATCTCTGGATTTCCTGATATACTTTTCAAAACAACCCTTTGCCAGGGCAGAGTATGCCTCGGGGTATCTTCTATTGTGAAACATATCCAGGGCAATAATTGGAGGTAACTATGGTCCTGTGAGCCAATAGTTTCCACCTGAGTGTAAAGATGGAGAGCTATCTTTTCCATCAATTAAAAAGTATTTCAGTATTTATTTTTCTTAACTTGGGTATAGAAGAAAAGTTCAAGGGTCTACACTGCATGTCTGATGACCTATGTTGTGCTTCTACCTTTCCAATCAAGGATAGAAGGAAAAAATACCACAAATATTGATGAAGAGGTCCTGATGTCCTGTCCCTTAGTCTACTGCAGCTTCTGGAAAAGCCTGCATTTTGCTTGAAATCATCTTTTATTCTAACTTTACACTACACATAAGATTGTTGCAATTACTTAAATAACAGTAGCTTCTCTTTCTAGATGACAAAGGCTTTACCTACTACTGCAACTTTGGTTTTCATTTTTCTTCAGCAACATCTCCCAAAAAACAAATTCCGTACCCCTAAAGATTCCTTCCCAACAAGACATTCAATACAAATTTTCTCTCAGACTTTTGCCCAAAGTAAGCAAAGAACCCTAAATACCATGTGCGGATAGCAACACAAATGTCACCAGTAGTTAAAATAGGGAGCTGAGATCAATGACAGTGTGGTATCTGCAAAACAGCACAGTAATAGCTTAGCAATCTTGCCACCTCCGTGAATATCATCTATTTATAATAATGTCCCTTCTGATGTACTGGAGAGGCATAACAGTGAGGCTATAACAGTTAACTCCAATAAATTATATTTGCCAATCATAATGAGAGGCATAAACATAATTAGATCTACTGTGACAATCATCATGAAATGTTGGCAGCCCCGCTAAAACACTCAAAACCAGAAATAAGCTATCAATTTTTAAAGTGACCTTACAATCTATTTGATATGGCTTCCTTGCTTATCAGAAAGGGAACATATTTTAAATGCCAGGAGCACTTGACTATTTATTCCATACAATAGTGGGTCAGTTCTAAGAAACAAGATGTACCTGTCTCTTAGCCAACTTTAAATATTGCACATATAAACTGACTCCCCTGTATTAATTCAAAATATCTCTACTATACCCTGAAATGAATAGAAATTCAGAGCAAGGAGAGTACAAGTAAATGGCTTATCCCATTATGGGGGCAGACAATTATTCTTTACACCACTTGGACCTCACTAGTAAATTTCAAGCAAAAATCTTGAACAGTTCATTATAATAATCTCACCAAGAGTAAAGACACAGCAACACTACATGGCATCTGTGTCAATTCACTAATAATAGATAAACTATGGTGGAATTTAGGGTCACTTATACAATGCCATGGTAAAAGAACATTCTTTACACAGCTGGAGAAACACAACCCTTCTTCAAACCTGGGCAACTGGAAGGCACTGGGACACCCAGCTTGACAGAGCTGTGGCTACATCAGCACTAGGTTTTAGGAAGATCCTGATGAAACGGCAGTTTTATGGTGGGGATGCAATACAAAACAGCCATGCTTCTGGCCTGCAAAGGCCAAATTAGAACCAGAAAATATTGCTTATACGCAGCAAAGAGATTTCCATCTTCAAAAGGAACAGTGAAGTTCATATACTGTCAACTGAGTACAGTATAACTTAAACATCCTATTCAATTTTACCTTCTCTACTTGTCTACGGTATCGGTGGCACTGTTTTGTTCATAGAAACAGACTTGTAAATCATTGCTTGGGCTGCCACAGCAACAGAAACAAAGCATTCTATGTTTCTAAACCGAGCTCCTGATATTACAAACATATAGCACAAAAAGAACACACCTATGTCAATGCATGTCATATAAAAATGTTTAGCAACACCATGCACAAATGGCTTTCAAATAATTTTATAAATTAAGGAGAACAGATATCGGTAGCCATGATTTTTCTTATACTAATTCTTTTCTACAAGCACTCTTAAAATAATTAATCACTCAAGTACATGAATATAACTAAAGAAATTAGAAGTTTAAGGCAGCCTTGGGAATTTCACAACAAAGTCAAGGGAAACAGATGTGCTATACAACCATAGTGCCTTAAAAACACGTAGAAAGTATTGCACAAAAAAACATGCTGAGAAATGGATGTCATATCTGAAATCCATGAAAATGAAAAAAGAAAACCAAAAGGAAGTGACTACTTTACAGTTGTGCTCACACAGAGCTCGACTAAGAAGTAAATCATGAGCTTGACTGACAGAATTCAAATTTGAAACTTTGATTTGTGAGCATTTGTGTGTATACACATGTTTATACTATGGGCAAAATCATCAAAAGTGTCTACATTAGCTATTGCACTAATCACAATGCAGGTACTTGGCCACAGCAGGCTATCCCAGACTACATTAGATGCCTCTGCTCGCTGTATACAAAGTAGAGAGACCAAGATGCTAGCAAGGGTGATCCAGGAAGCTACAGGAGGTGTGAGCAGTCTGGAGCAAGCCAGTAGGAAACCTCACACATACGTAAGTGCTTGGCTTCTTTCTTCTAGGGTCTGAGGAGCAGCTGAGAGAAATGGGTTGTTTAGCTTGGAAAAAAAAGGAGGCAAATGGGAGACTTTCTTGCTTGCTACAACTACCTGCAAAGAGCCTGTAGTGATGTGGAGGTTGGTTTCCTCTCCCAAGTAACAGGAGACAGGACTTGTCCTGTCTTGAGGAAATAGCCTCAAGTTGCACCAGGGGAGGTTTAGATTGAACATTAGCAAAAATTTCTTCACAGAAAGGGTTGTTAAGCACTGGAACAGGCTGCCCAGGGAAGTGGTTGAGACACCACCCCTGAAGGTATTTAAAGGACATGTAGACATGGTAGTTAGAGACGTGGTTTAGTGGTGGACTTGCCAATGCTAAGTGAACAATAGGACTCAATGATTTTAAAGGTCTTTTCCAACCTAAATGATTCTATGATTCTCATCTTCCCCTTGCCTCCTCTCAAGCAGCAAGATTGCTCTGGGTAGGCAGGATGCTAACAGCTGGGTCATGCCTTCCCCAGGCAGGGAGGTTCAACCCTATGTTCTCCAAGGCAGGATTAGATGTCCCACCCCACACCAGTGGCAATACTGGGGAGCAAAAGCTTCTGTACCTCTCCTCTAGCACACCCAGCTCAGGAGCTAAAAGACTTGCAGGAGAACATAAGCAAGCTAGAGGGAATAAATGCTCTAGCTTAGTCCTCAGGCAATGGGCCAGAAGACAGCTGGATTACAGGTGTTTTATCCAAATTTCTACCATAAATGTAGTTTTGTGTACTTCTATTACCCTGGTCTCAACCAAATCCCTTGGTTTCTAGACTGTTACATAAAAAGAGGAGGGTGGGAGTGGGAGGATGACAATATTTTCCAGGGAAAGTGGCTGCATGTGTTACTCATACTTAACAGATGGGGCTTCTGCGAGGGATAAGGCAGAAAGGAGAGGTGCATGTCTGCTGCTCTGCCTGGCTTCTGTCTGAAGGAGAGCTGTGGGGTAAGATGGTGTAGGAAAGCAGGGTTTTCCTCTTGCTGACTGTTGAGGCTCAGTTTAGACGTAACTCAGATGGCCTTGAATACACACACACAGTCAAGTGGTATTTACAGATACAATGTAATGTTTGGAAACCTCAACATAACCAAGATCTATTTATAATGGACTAATGTCTCCTGAAATGCAATACTGTAATTATGTGAAAAAATGTGGAAAAAACCAGATAGTGTAATTTAAAAAGTACTAAGCAGAACATGGAAATGTCTACTTCCTCCTCTATTTCTCCAGGCTAGCAGAACAATAGCACTCATGGAATGATGCTTCTTATGCCAAGTTTACACTGGAAGTTAATTTTAAAGGCCTATGAATGGAAAAAGCTTGAAATCAGTGGACTGCAGCAGAAACACAAGCGGATGAGCACTGCCCAGACTCTCCTGGGCTCCCTCTCAGCTGCACCACAACCACTGTGCCAGGTAGAAACATAGCAGGTCCAGAAGGTCACGTGCAGCAGCACAGCACTGCTCCCATCATTAGGCTCCCTTACACTCTTTTAACAAGTAATTGGGATATGAAGACTGGGCAAAGAAGCAGTCTATTATTTATTTTGCCCAGGGGACCAAGCATCTCTGCATAGTTCAGAATGGGTATCATCGTGTCAGGCTGGCACTAACTAGGATATTTCTACACCATGCCTCATTACTCAGTGCAGTGCTACAGGCTTTTACAGCACTGGCCCATATATATGTAGTAAGAAAGTGTACCCTTGGTATGTTGTTTATTCACAACAAACATAAATAAAAATGGTCAGCTTCTCACAGCAAAGATGTGGAACCCCACTGCTGGCTATTCAACCCCTTCTGTTTATGGTGTGCCACTTGCAAAAAATTTGCATATTCACTGAGTGGGAGATACTGATTCTGTAGCCTGATGTTTAGAGTGGGAGGTAAAACACACGGATTCAAGGGAAAATTTAATTATTATGCAAAGTGCATAAGATTCAGCAGGACCAACTGACAACCATCATAAAGATGACTGTAGCACCGCTATGGCGATGGAAGTTATGAAGTCATGCCTCTGTTAACAGAGAACAGAAATGAACCCAGACTTCTTTGCACTCTGGTTAAACAATCTAAGCCCTTAGTCTTGGATAGAATAAGGACACAGGCACCAACTTCTTATTAGTTTCATGAGCCTAGGAGAAAGAAAAAAATAGTGGATCAGTTCAACCTACAGGTGTGAATAGTTTTAAGGAAGCAATCTGTACTCTTAAGCAAACAGCTAACGTGCTAAAAATATTTCCTTCACCCACTGAAGTATCTTAGTTATTAAACAGGTATCTGTAACCTAAAAAAAAATTAAAAATTCTAAAACATTATTATAGTGTTTTGTCTCTAGCACATGTTTTGTTTCAATACAGTTATCAATCACATATATTTCAGTGAAGTACCATGAGAAAATAGTGATCTGTTGATGAGAGCTACCTATAATTTACATCAATCAGTAATTATGTACATATATCACTAATTATGTACCCCCTCCCCATCTTGTATATCCTTTGGAAACACTCAGAAAATTTCACTAAAATACTCTGCCAATATTGTATAAAAAAATTCTTTGCAAGTTACAGTATTGGAAAGTTAGTATCAAACTTCTAAGGCAGAACTACCTAGAGATTTCATTCCAGAGATTCTGACCTTACATGTTAACAAAATCAAGGCTGGCCCAGCAGGATAAAAGAGCATTTTGAGACATGTAAGGCTGACAAATTCTAACAGGTTCGGGATCTTCATGCTACACTTTCCATGTCTGTGTGCAAAACAAAGTGTAGCCACATTCTCATGAAGACCCAAAAGCTCTTGGCTGCTATATTACAGCATTCTGGTTCAAGGCAGCTTCGGGTTTTGGCAAATTACTTTACCATATCATGGGTTTAATGCCTACAAGTCACAGTTCTGGATATTTGCCCCAGCTATCTTAAAGACAAAATTATAAAAGGACAATCAAGATTTTCCATAATACACTGAACATCTTCGTTCATCTCTTTGCACTATAGTAGAACCCTGAGACTTTGGAATGGAAATACACTCTTGGTTAAATCTCAATTTTGCATTCCCGTTCCACGGCCTCTATAAATAGTGAAGGATTTTTATGAGGTTTAGCTAGCATTCTTTTATGTTTATTTTTGGTTTATAATTGGGGAAGCATTTACTTGAAACTTATTATATACAACAACTATCATTAAATTACCAAACATGGAGAGCACATAATAACATTGTGTGTATATACATATATACACATAATGTGTGTGTGTATATATATATAAAAAATAAGTTGTTACCATAGTTTCAAGCATTCAACTGGCTTTTCACACAGATATCAAGAAGATAAAAATAGAAAGCTGAAATTTGCACTGATAATCCAGTACTATTTCATCAAGCATTTGTGTTTTATTTTCAGGAGACAAAACTCTGATATCAATCTAATGATGTGAATGGGAGCTCTCTATATTTTCTAGAGACAACTTTTCAAAGATAGGCACTCAATTGCACATGCAAATTGAGTGCATGTAATACCTGACAGGTTACTACATATTCACATAGAAAGCAAATAAACCGATTCCTAGCCATTTGACTGCAATTTATTTACCATATACACGATGACATATTTTACACCAGCATTCACACGTCTGTGTTACAATAGGCAGGTGAGGTGCACACATGATAGAAATTTACAGTGAAAAACCTAATCTTTAGCATTTATTTGTCAATCTCAATTTTATTTTTAGAATTACTTGAAAACAAGCGAGGAAAACCAGCAAGATTTTCTAAAATAAATACTTGGCAACACAGTTCAGGATTAGCTTTTGTCTATCAGTGAGCCAGTTATGAGAAACACACAGTGGTTTTGTGAGCTACAATAAAGCACTGAACACAAAACAGCAGGAAAAGTAATTTGCAAGCTTATATACATACCCAAAACATCTGGAAAGGGAGAGCATTAATGAAGCAAAGAATGGAAAAAGCCAAGACAATCAGGTTCTTGTACAAAGCATACAGCATGAGGTAAGGTTCTAACAAGCGTAACATAGAAACAACAAGAAAAAGGTTTGGGTCCTGTTGAGGAAGAAATGCAGCAAAAGCACAAAGCTAGTTCAGCAGTTTCTGCAAATGGCATGTGTACATATAGAAGTTTAACTAAGCCAATTGGGACTGATTTTCAGGTGAATGAGATTCAAGCATGTACTGTACCATGGAGAGGAAAGTCTTTTTATAATTATAGATTTCTTCTAGGCTTTTAAAGAAATAAATGTATCTACTGCACTTTTGTTACATTTAGTTCTAGCATGTCACATATTAAATGTGTAACAGTATGGACAAGCAAACATTTCTTTTTACATACAGAACAAGCTTCCAAATAGGAGAGGAGCAAGACTGTACAGTACTGCCCTCCTAAGTCTTTACAAATCAGATGCTATTTTTATATAATTCCTGGATACATCAATTTTACACTAGAATATTCAGTGGTAACATTGGCTTCCAATGATTCAAATCCCAAGTCTATTTTTAACTGATTCCTTTACAGAAGCAAACTTTCAGTTGATAGGTATGTGTAGCATTAATCCCACTGAGACTTCCCGATAATCCTGTAAATCCAGCTCCACATGGCAACTGCTACTCTTGATTATCACATTGTCTATGCCTCCTTGAAATTAATTTTGGGTTATCTATTAAGTCAGTCCCAAATAATGGTGCTACGCACAATTGTGAGCAAGATGCACAATACTGCAAACCTATATTGGGTCATCACAGTTGTTCTCAAAAGAAGTTTCATTAGTTTCCCAGAAAAAAAAGTATTTGCTATTAATATATCAAGCACATTACCTTTGTACCATATTAACTCATTGACAGAACACTTATTAAAGTATTACTGACATAAAACCCAACAATATATTTTCAAAAGTTTAAGAAATAGCCTTCTCTGCTGCAGTTGCAAGTGCTGCTCACAAATGTGAGCATAACCGAGGGATAAATTAATAATTTGACTGCCAAACTATGTGAGGTACCACTACAGAATTGGGGGTGAGTAAAGGAGTAGCTTCTCATTGAACCTGGAAGGTGGGAAAGGACTTAGATTAACATAAAACACTTCTGGGGAGCTGTATTTGCAATAGCAAAAAGCTGCTTTTAAATTATATTAGATGTAGAAATAAACATGGGGGTCTCAGTCCACGTGCCACTGACTGTTCAAGGAGACAGACAGGAGCTCATCTCCTCAATGTCCCACAGCCGTGAAGCCAGGAGACTCATTCAGTGCAAAACAAATCAAACCAAAGCAAATCCTGTTTTTCACTAATGGGATCATATTTTATTGCAATGAATACCATTTTCAAATACCTACACCAACACAAAGCCATTGTAGATAGTCTGCACAGAAAAAAAAAGAAAAAAAAGATAAAAAAAAGAAAAAATAATTTAGTGTTTGTTGAAATTCTGTTTGTGGATTTTTTTGTTGCTGTTGTTGGGGTTTTGTTTTGGTTGTGGTTTGTTGTTTTTTTTTTTTTTTCCCAGTGATTTGGAGAAAAGTCCCTATTATTCTTATTTTATACACGAGAAATTGTAGGTAGAGAAAGAATTCACTGCCTAGGATGCCTCAGCAGACCGACAGCAGGTACTAGAAAAGAGTTAATGTAACCTAAGTCCCAACCTATGATTTATCTGACTGAAAATTGTTTTAGGAGAGAATATTATTTGGCTATAAAGCTAATAATAATAAAGTAGGAAATGCCAAGATAGCTCTCTTAAACGTTTTGTAGTCTATATAATAAGACAGCATGTTCAGGAACATATAATGAAGTTGTTTCAGTAAGGCTGCTGTCTCAGTTCACAACTCCATATGCTGTCAATTGATAAACAGCTATTCAATCATTTACTTCCTCTTCATTGTCAAGTATGTGTTTCAAATCTCATTTAGAGCACATTGTTCTATTCTTTCTCTGAGAACAGAATGAATAAATTATTCGTGGGCTATTGTATGAAACTTACTATGGGGGTACTTCACTGACGCAGTAAAATGATTTTTCACTTTGAAACATCCTGGTTAGGTGAGAAGCTGGAATTATTTGTATTTTCTAGATAGAAAAATGAATTACAAAGAATAACCACAACTTATCACCAACAGGGGGAGGGGCGTGGCACTGAATTTCAGAAATGTAGTGTTCCATTCTTCAGAGTAATTCCCATAGTACAAATGACATCCAAACTAGAACACTGGAAGCCATACTACAGGAAATGCTGATCAGAACGTAACCTTGAAGCTTCTTTTAGAAGTCAGTACTAAGACTCAGGACATTCCCGATGATGGTCTGTACTGTCAGTACATAGTATTAGTTGGGAAAAATTCTTGGAGCTAGGCTGGGAATGAAAAGAATAGCTCCCCAGTTAAATGTCTACATAGAGGAGACCCTAAAATCTTCTGGGGAATTAGGAGCCATCAGGTTGGTATTTCACAAGGTACCCAACAGTAGCTCCAATAGTCCATAAAGTACTGCCTGGTTTCCATCTGCATTTTTCAAATCAGTGCACTACCACATTTCATGCTGATTTTGATGACATAGATTACTGTTTGACAGTCTGCACCTTTGTTTCAGCCACAATACTTAGTGCTTCTACAAGTCACACTTGAGGCATGCAGAAAACACTGGGGGGGAAAAAAAATCCATCTTTATAAAGCCTGTAAATAACAATATAGAATTCTGTGTCAGAAGCAGCAGCAAACAGCCACTACTGCACAGGGGTCTGCAGTTAATTCAGTAAAAAGACAGTCTCCCTTTCTGCTCCTCACCTCTTGACCTGGTGAGCCAGGTCTACTGTTGGTGGGGCTGGAGGCAGCACGGCAGGGCCTGGCAGGATGGGGAGCAAGAGGATGCCCCTTGTCCGTGCGTCCATCCTCTGCTGGCAGTGAGCCCAGCTCCAGGCACAGGCAGTCACTGTGCTGCAGGCACAGCATGCTCTGCACTACCTTGGTGAGCCTTACAGCATGCCACCTCTGGCACCCAGCTCTCAGTGGTGCCAACGGGTGACTTGTTGGCCTCAAATGAGGTGTGCAGGCTGCTTGGATACAGAAGAGGGGCTCATGGCTGCAGTGCTGTTGCTTACAGGCTATCGGGTAATGGCAGACTCCCCTCTCCCACTGAGGCTGCCCCTACTTTTAACAGGGAATTGACATCTGCTGGACAGAGACAGGCCAGTGCTTAGTACTTAATAAGACTAAAATTCAGATCCCTGTTCCAAACTAGACACAGAAGAAGATCGACTCTGCTTGCCCTTGTTTTAGTTACTGGGGTATGCATTCCTTGGTGGGTACAAGATGGTGATGAAGGAGTTTCCTCTTTATGATCAGGAATTTAATCTTGCATCAAAGAAATTTTTCCTGTTAAAACTGATTTACTGCCACAAAAAGTTCTGGTCTAATCACTATTTCCTGTCCTGCTCCTCTCAAATTTAAATTTTAAATGTCCTTCTACAATTTTAGAGAACTTCATTTGCTTTCCTGAAGTTTTTTGCCTCATACATCACACTAGTTTCATAGCAAGCAAACCAGCAATTCACTGAGCAGTTCCAATTCCCCACATTAGTTTGTATATTTTTCAAAAAAAACTGAGGCGCAGGACTGGTGGAAAAGTAGTCTGCAAATACACAACCAAAGACTGAATCACAGCATACAGTACCTAAAGATACTATGAAGTTGCATAGCTAACCTTTATACTATTACTTCCTAACCTTTATTCCGCACAACATGAATTTGTAAACTTAATAATATTATTTTAATAGCGTTTTTGGTTGACTTTAGAAATTTCGTTACACAAACTGAAAAACAGAAATTCCACTATATGGTCTGATATTCTGATTTCTATCTTGAGGTACATTGCAGGTAAGCAAGGGAACAGGATGTAACACTCCTTGTATTTATATTCTTTTGCCTTGCACAAAGGTTTTCCCCGTAGCCTTTTCTGACTCCAGATTTTTTATTTTTCTCAGTTTTCCTCCTGACCCAGTGCTACGATATTGTTTCCCTCCCCAGCTTCTCCTTCCTGGCTGATTTTTGTCCTCCCATAATTTACTCCATATTTGGAGCACAGACCCTGGAGGTACTTCATCGGTGGATTCAACTATCTCAGCTCTTGCTCTGGAACTCCAACCCTTTCCATAATGGATTTTCACTACTTGTCTTTCTTAGCCCACTTTTGTGTATTTAGTCTAAGGATACCTTGGGATGACCAACTCCAGTGTAGCCACCTGTATTGTAGATGGGACACTTAGTTACATTTTCCCAGATAAGATTGTTTTTCTTTCTGGATAATAAATGTTTACTTACTTATACAACTAGACAAGCTTCAATACAAGACTCGTGTAAAATGACAGATATATATGTTATGAACCTAGCCATATATTTTTTTCTAAACAGACCCTTCTTTTCCATCCTTCATTTTTTGTATCAACCTCATCAGTAGCTTTCACTGTAATCTTATAAAAGATAATCCATATTATTCCATAATATCCATATAATTTCAGGTATTCTGAAACTGTCATTTCTATTGCACCAAAAGAACATTTTTTCAAATTTTGTTTATGGATGGCTACTTCTCCCCACTGAGGCAAACAGCAAAACATGAAACTGAACATAAACAGGATAAACCAAAATCAGCACTATATGAAGTTTACATGGTAGTGATTTTAAAATTATTTCTAGTGCCAGGATTTCTGAATTACAGGAATCATGATTTTCTCACAGCAGAGAGAAGGCTATTTTTAGCTTAGATAAATGAATGGAGAACAGCATACTTTACAGCCAAGATGTTGATAGCATCAGGTACTTACCTAAGCTTGATCTTGTGTTAGATCGCTCTATTATCGCATGCTTACTGGGGTTGTTTAATACTGAGCGTTTGGCAAGAGAGATGTCTGCTGTGACTCGTGTAATTGATATACTGCAAAAATAAAATACAGAAAAATAGAATGTTTTTTTATCTTGCAGGGATGTGGGGAGGAAAAAAAAGACTTGTTTAACTCCAGAAAATGGCTAAGACTACAGGAAAACAAGTTCTCAGCAGCACAGTATGCTTTGCACAATGTAAGCAGAGAAGAAACTTTCCCTAATCCTGTTACAAGAACTATTGATAAGACACCCCCCTTTTCTCCACAGTACTGAAATGCAGTACGACCACTGACTGCAAAGCTATGTGTGTCTGGGGAGAGGGGAAGCAGGAGGAAGACAGCGATGTGCTGCAGAAAATAGGACTTCTCTGGGGGCTCCAGGCCTGATGTGGTTAGACTTTGCACCTGTATCCCAAGTATGAATAGGCTGGTTTCTCCTTTTCCTAATTTTGATTAATTTGTTGAAAAGTACTGAATGACAACCTGGCTTACTTTAACCCTACATAACCCTACATATAGGGATATGCAAAGTTAACAGGTAAAGGTAAGGCTTAGCAGTGGAAACCAGTACAGCCATAGAACTCTTATTTTTATTGCTCAGTTTAGTAGCATATGTTTTTTTAATAGAGTGCAAGAGTTACCTATAATTTTCCAGAAAGATCCAGCAATATGCTGGCCACCTAAAAATGGTGACTGCAACACAGAGAAACATGCAAATAAAAACTCTGGGCTGAGTATCTGTCAGTCTTAGTTTTGTGTTTATGAGAAAAGATGAGCCAAGAAAGAAGTGGTTACTTCCAGTTGCTTGAACTGACCTGCTACATAACCTTCTGCATATTCTTCTTCCTAGGAAAACAGTTAACTTGGTTTGTTTTGCTTTACAGGGTCAAAATGCACCCTTTGGACAAATTCCCTTTCAAACTCCCTGGTCTAATGAGGTCTAGGGGTCACATTTTTCCAGTGCTGAGAGTTAAATCAGACTGATGATATTCCCTTGTTCTTCCTTATATGATTTTACTTGCAAATTAAGAGAAGGAAATGGATTTGCTAAGAACAGGGAGGGCTCCTCTCCAGCAAGCACAGTCAGACGCTGTTCATTTGAAATATGACCAAATAGGTCATTTCCCAGTGAGCTCAACATGGATATATATTTATCTAAAACCCTACAAAATGTAACAAAGCCAAAAGTTAATATGGAAAAACAGAATTATTTGCACAATACTGATTAGTAGCATAATTTTGGAAATTTAGGCATGATTAAATTTAAGCTAAAAACATAACCAAAGATTGTGATTTCTGGCACAGCTCCTCACAGATAATGCCAGTAGTATTAAAATGAAACCCATCACGTGATTTGGGGTACTCATTAGTTATCTTTACTTGCTAACTGAATGGTACAAGCTTTCATAGCTTTTTGTCAGAAAAAGAAAACCCAACAAAAACCAGTCTTCACACATGTAATAAAAAGTAATTTTTCCCTTTCTCATACCAATTGTACAGAGAGTATTTGTGGGTTCATCCTGCCACACTGGATCTGAAACTGAAAATTATATATGCTCTAAAATACTTTAAGACATAATGACACAATATCTTTCTTCTTCTTGCAACACTCACTATTTCACTAACTTCCGGCTCTGAAGGTACACATCTAAGATTTGACAACCCTGACTAATGTAAAGAGGGACTACTAAGTGGTTAGTTAGCAACATCATCATTCTGACTGAGAAAATCCAACAGGTTAAACTACAATGTCCAGTATTTTAAAGAGCTGAAGCTATTGACAGAAAACCTTGAGCTCTGTTTTTAAAGGTTGACAGCACCAGAACATATTGAATAGAGTCACTGCTCTGCCCGCTTCCAAAATAAATAGAACATTAATTGAAGTTACAAATATTACAACAAGACTTCTCTGTTTTATCAATTTTTCCACCCAAACGTCAACCCACTAGCACATATTAAACTGCAGCTTGATCCAATAGCAATATAATCACGTGTTGAGAATGCACCTGATGTCTCTAGTCCATGGGTCTATGATGTTTGAATTACATAACATGCGACTGCTTTTACAGATGGATTATCATTTGACATTTGCACTACAATAATGCCTGGAGCTCAAAGATAAATCAGACTGGATCTTGCCTGGAACGCTGTGGGGGACAGGCTGTAACAGCACTCAGATCAAAACCCAGCAAACTGCAGCCTGTCTGATACCAAGGGTGGCCGTCCTTCAGCAATCTTGGGGACTGCCCTCTGTCCCCCGTAGCCATTCCCTGACTTCCCATTATAGAGTCCAGCACTACTGTCAAAACAAGCTCCCATTTTGAGGGATCAAGAGTTTAACACACCCATGCATTAGGTAGTCTGAGCCTTGTATCACTCTTTCCAAGTTTGATGCCACTGTAAAGAACTAGAGCTGAGGAGGAAGGGTGGCCCTCATCAGCTTGGACAGAACCCATGATGATATATCACTCGAAAAATATTTAAACAAAATAACCTTTTAAAAATACACATCTATTAAATTTGTAGATAAATATCTAACATTCAATCTCCAAACTGCTAAAGTCATCAAGAAGACATCCTTTTTCTGCTCTCAACAAACACATGCCCTTGAACACTTTCCACTCAAACACAGCCTCTGTGGTCTGCTAAGGAAACTAAGGAAACTTCCAACCCACACTATAGTCCACTGACGAAGAAATAATCTGCTATTCCTAATTTTCTACAAAAATAATGTCAGTATTTCTTAAAAACCCGGTATTACGTAAACAGGACCTGAACTCAATTAGATTTGCATTGCAAAGTACTTACCGCCCTTCGAATCTATGTTTTAAAAAATCGAATAATGCTTTTTGCATCATGTCTGTTACCTAGAAGCAAGCAAACAACTAATTAATAAAGACATAGAAAACAACAATATGTAATAAAGCTGACAGTAAACCCTGTATTTTAACAATAAGTCTGGAATGTAATTTATTCTTAATCTGAATTCGGATATGAAATAAAATACAAATAAGCAGCTATCTAGAAGAATTAAAAACTGTCTAGATTTTTATCTATGATATAAATGATGTCATTCAGTTTAACTACCTTTGAACATTTAAATACAAATGAAGCACAATGTTTCTGGCAAAATAAAACCATTCACAACCACCTCTTACCTCATATCCCTTCAGAGAAGGCCCCACTAAAACTACTGGTCGCATAGAAGGCACTACATCATAGGGAGGGATGTGCTCTGTCTGCAAAACAGAAAAAGCTTTCAGCATCACAACACCTAGAGAGTCTTACATGTTATTCCAAATATTAGGAAACTGTGAATTTCCAGTGATGTCACCAACACAGGAATCATGGATTCATTAACTTTTAAAAAAACTTGGTACTTCAAGATAAGGATATAATAGGTTCAGAGATTTCTTTTGAAAAAGCTTTTCTCTGACTTTCGGTTTTCTTACTGTTTTCATATTTGCTCTGGATAGCTACAAAACTTGTTCTGGAGACATTCCCATGTTCCACTCCAGAATTCCTAACTGGTAAATTGAAAGGGTTATTTCCAACAGTTAATGATTTGAAATGATTGACTTCAGAGATGAAACATCTGTTTCCCACCAAAATTTTATGTAGGCAAATTATGAGAGAGAAAAATCAAACAAAAAAAGGATGGGAAAATCATAACATCTCTCTTTATATTCAGATCTGCCCACTGCTTGACAAAACATTGTGACACCATTGCAAATTCCCATGGGAGCACTTACAGTCTGACTTCCACATTTGCATCTGCAATTCACTTGCAAATGAAACCAAAATGACGACTGATCAAGTTAGTATTTCTAGAGAATTTTCATAAACAGAGCTTGGGATAGCAATCCTTCCACTTTGGTAAGTTCCTGTCACTATCCAAGAATGGATTCTGTTAATATGATATTCACCAAACTACTTACTGATGTATTGTGTACAATTTATAAAAAGTATTTTAAAATACAAAGATAAAAAGATTGCCCGCTTTCAAAGATTGACTATTTTTTGATTATTATCAAAACAAAATATAAACAAATTAAACTAGGTTTTTTCCTTAATAAATGGCTATTTGATATATGTCACCAAGAATTAGTCTTATCAGAAAGAGTTTTTTTGTTTGTAATGGACGGTTTGGTTTATCTTTGGGGGAAAAAAAAGCAAATCCAAACCCAGGAATACGTGGGCAATATGGAAAAAGGTGTGCCAGATCTTTTTTTTCAAATGCCTACATAGTACAAATACATCAGTCAAGATCATAGAATACAGTCATCATTCACTGTTTCAGTACTCAGTGTATCCCAAGGTGTTTGACAATAACATTAAAATAAGTATATACATCCCGAAACACAAAAACACAAAGACTGACGTTAATACAGTGACAGCACAAAATGCTACACAAGCAGCAGTCTAAAGCAGTCTAAAACATGGAAAACATTTTTGTGAATGTTTTTCGAAATAATTTATCTTGTTTTTTGTTACCTGTAGCTTCACCAGATAATTAGTAACATAAGAATGAATACCAGTGCCCAAGGCATCATAAGCATGTGAAATGAACTTAATTCACACAGTGCAGAATCTGACTCATCACATTTCAAAAGCAAAACCCTGCAATTATGCTGTACCAGTATCAAAATGCAGCTAATCCTACTAATAATCTGATAAGAGTGTTAGAGACAGATCCTAAGAAAAATTCATTATGGATGTGCAAGTGCTTATAGCATGAGTTATATCTGATGCGACAGATCCTTGTCTTAATGTCGCTGACTCAACTGAAGCTATTCCTGCCAGAAGTTAACTAGCTATTTGAAAATTAGGGAAAGCACAGAAATTACCTTATTTGATGGAATATGGAGTATTTTAAAAATTTCTTCTGTTGAAACAAGCATTGTTTTTTCTCTAATCTTTACAGCTTGAAGTAATGAAGCCATCAGCAGAAAATTGAGTAAAAGTCACCTAATGGAAGCATTAAAGTTCTTTAATTTAGCATTAGAGTATCTAATATTTTCTAAGGGACTGGAACTGAGTTATACAGCTTTCACTTCCAGATTCAAGTTCAAACATGAACTTGGAATAAAAACTAACATAGTTTTGCCCATAAAGCTTTAGCTCAGTGATTTGACTATGTAGATTAGTTTGGGATGCCCATCCAATATTTACTGTAAACATCAGTATTATGAAACCCACTATAACCAGTGATGATGCTGATATGGAGAAGAGGCACCACAGAATCACAGAATAGTAGGGGTTGGAAGGGACCTCTCGAGATCATCTAGTGCAATCCCCCCTGCTAAAGGAAGTTCATCTAGAGCAGGTTGCACAGGAACATGTCCAGGTGGGTTGGAATGAACAGAGAGAAGGCACTAGTCACCATCCAGGTGAAAGGTGATTCATCTAGAAGCTGCATCTTCAAAAGACGCTTATGCAGATAGCAGCTAATACAAGTCAATATGTATTATTCTTCCTCAGAATTTATATTTGTTTATAAATAAGATTAAGTAAGAAATAACTCAGAAGCAAGAAACTGCTGCTGATTTCCACAGTGGGCTTGTGAATGACACAGTACTCAACAGACCCTACTGAACCAAATACTGGTGACTTGGGAATTGAAAATTATCCAATATTATTTAAAAGAGTTTGAGAAGAAAAAAGAAAAAAATTTATTTACTAAACATGAGAATATCCATAGCATGGGCAACAGTGTCACTTGGCACTGTAAGCACTCTAACAGTCTGTTGTTATCTGTAAATTGAAGAGAGTGGTTAAAAACAAATCAGTAAGAACTATGAAGACTAAAGATTTAAAAATGAAAAAATAGAAATGTGGTATTTCACTGCATAGTTTGGTTTTTACCTAATGTGTTGTAACTATAGAATTATGCAGTTGGCATTCTGTTAGACCAAACTACAACACATTTCTAGGATCTTTGCTGAAATAAGTTATCTGGGTTATCTGTGGAGAGACATTGGCTCTCCTGGGAACCACTGGTACCACTTCCAATAGCTGAGATACTAAAAAAGTCTGACTGATGGATGGCAAGAACATTTGGCTGATAATTTATACATGACAACAGGAAAACCTCAAAGTAAACTGTCAAAACAAGTCTGTGGTTTTTCCACTGGTCTTGTTCTGCAGATTTTGCACCTACTGAATTAGAAGTTTAAATACGGACTACATCAAAAATACAACAGTTTTGATTATTTGTTTTCTAAGTACAATCTGAGTATTTGATTAGATTCCAATAATGATATCAATGGACTTGACTTATAAGGAAACAAACAAAATCTTAAGATAGAGATAGAAAGAATAGGACTGACTAGAGAGGTGCATTATAAGAAATTGCTCGAAAAAAATTTCTCATAGTTTTGGAAGGCCACCTAAGCGTGCCCTATTATTCCATCAAAAAGGATAAGTACTGTAACAAGAATTCTACAGATGAGCTGAACTTGGGACTGTTTCTTTTCTTGTACTGAATCCACTAACAGCTTGATACTTTTCTACCTTAATTCTAGAATAGCTGCATTATTAACCTGGGGTAATAATGCTAATGATGCCAGTGGCAGGATAAACGCAGGTAATGTCAATATAAACTTACCGATTTCTGCTTCTGCTTAGCTACAGCAGCATGGAAAAGAAACAAAGAACAACAAAGCATGCATGTTATTGGCTTGTCAAAGGACGCAGACAGTTAACAGGACTAGAAATGTGACGCAGTGCAGGTGAGCAGGTGGACAGATGGGAGCTTGGAAGTCTGTGTTACCTTCTTAAAGAAGGGCATTCTTTTCTCTTTGGAGTGGGGTGATGTTACACTGTTTGCACTGGGTTTGGGGGAGCGGTGGTTTGCTGGAATATCATTTTCTTCTGCATCTAAGCCAGTGGCATCTATGTCTATAGCTATATAGACAAACAATTCAGAATTATCAGATGACAGGGAAAGTAAAGACCGGTTAAAAAGGAAATAACAGGTAAAGAAAAATAAAATTGTGCAGAGTAATAACTAAAAAAAAATAATATTAAAAAAACCAAAACCAACAATGAGTATAAAATGCAATAAAACAAAGGAAAAAATTTAAAGGTGTGGTACATTAGGAAGACAGAAGGCAACCTGTAACAGCTACTATAATGTCTTCTGATCCCCTTTTACACAGCTACTACATACATACACAGAATTGCTCTTACAAAACAGAGCAATGACCAAGTTTGTTCTTGTTACACCAGTGTTAATCCAAACTAGTTTGGTGGAAGAGATAAGACTTTCACCAATGTAAACAACATAACTTGGCCAACAATACTGAAATTATTTTACAGCAATGAACAGTAACTCAAAATGAGTCTCATCGACTGAAATTTGAAATGTCACAGGCTACAGGAAATTAAGAAACAGAAGAAAAATCACTTTTGAAGACAACATCAGCCTGATGTGATGCTGGTACAATATCTACATTTATCTCAGGCTGGACTACAATTGGCATTTTTAGCCATTTGAAATAAAAATGCACAGTAGTCATAAGACACATTTATTAGAAAAATATAAAAACAGACCTACTAATAGTGTAAACTAAAAAGAATGGGTAGCAGAAGAGAGGAAATTGATCCCAGCTTGTTTCAGAGACCTGGATCCTGTTGTGAAGAGTGAGGATATAGGCAGGGCAAAATGGAAGTGAATACAATAAACCACTTCTGTTCAACCTCTACAGCAAAACAATATACAGCGCACAACACTTGTACCATAAACATCACATATTTACCCTCTTTAGCAAGTAAGAAGAGTTTAAACAAAAATCATGAACTCAAAAATACATTTTCAAAATGCAAAGCCATGTTAACCTGAATGCTGAGTAGAGCAGATACCTTCTAACTACATCTGAAACAAAACCAAACCAACCAGCCAAACAAAAAAGCTTTCTTGTTTACAATACTTAATCCTGATCCTAAGTAATGTATTAAATTTGTCTTCAGAAACTGTGCAACCCACAAACATGCTGTACAACATCACCCTTGTGCATAAAGGTCTTACCATCTCCCGACACACTCTGGCAGCACATGCTTATCTTGCTATGCCATTATGTCAAACTGAATCTAACTCTAAACAGATATATGAGCAGTATCATTTATCCAAACCCATAATTAATCACTGCAAACTATTATGGCATCACCTGAGTGGACTACTTTCAGTTGCTTGATGAGTGGCATGTACTATCAAATTATGCAACACAAGTTTCTGTCAAGCCTATGTGCAGCTACTGATTTAAGAGATACTCGGGACAGTTTGAGTAAAGTACATTTTCCTATTTGAATTATCCACAGATCTAATGCCATGGTGCCTGAGAATTCCTGAGTTACAGAACTGTGCCTTTAAGCCTCCCTTTCCAGGAAAGCCTGGGAGTAGATCTGCACCCTGTTTCTATACTCCTGCTCCTGTCACAGAAATCACACAACATTTTTTCTAGCAACACTGTTCCTTCATCCTCTTAATAAGTATAAAAAGAACATACTATCTTTTCTTGAATACAGGCCAGCACAGATGCTATAAATCACTCATGATAAGGCATATTAAAAATCCTTCAGCTCTGTGTTCAACTAAAATAGTCAGAAAAGACAAATCGGGACCATTAAGTTTTTCCTGTAAAAAAGAAATGCAGCATTTGATCATCTAGGTATCAGAATCTCTTTTTCATCCTCACTCTTCTCACTATGCAACCTCTTCCATGACAGCTCTTTTACTGTTAATTATCTTTAGTTCTGAGGGTTTTTTTCCAAAGTCATTTTAACCATTATCCTCACCTGTTTTGGTGGCCTTATTATTACTAAATGATCAATATTAATTTGATATAAGTGGTTATAAGCCTCCTTTTCATTTGTTTTTCACTGGTCATTCATCTTGTTTTGGATTTTTTTGGTTTTGTGGCACTAGTTTATATTTAAAAAAAAAATCCCTGACTTTAAGTCAAAAAAATGAAGTTAACTTATTCAGTTAAAATCTCTTCAACTCATTAAATAATTTATGTATTTGTCATTTATTATGTTTTCAAAAAGCGGAGGCATGGGAACTGTACTTCAAAGTCACTTGAGTTTTTGTGTTTTAAGTCACAAACTATACCTCTTTTTACCCTTCTTGGGATGTCTTAAAATGATAAGTAAAAAAACCCAAAACAACAAACCCCTGCAGACCCGAAGTCTTAAGATCACAGAATAAGCTAATGTGCACTATTCATAAATATCCTCCAAATCTTCAATATAACTGAATAAACTTTACCAGATTCTCTTCTTTCTCCAGAAAATCATGTTTCTTAAAACTACCGTCTGAAGAAACATTTCAATGCAATGAAAATTACAGGATATTTAGCAACCAGAATATTTAGGTTACCAACAGACTATCTGTTCTCTTAATTCTAAATTCTGTTCAATATTACGGAAACTTCATATATACTCATCTCCAAGTGTTCTTAAGATACAAAAGAACATGACAGCATTTCAAATGCTCTAACTATAAAATCACAATGTAGGGCCATGGACAGTTTTACTGCAAAAGTGCTGTTCTTGAAAAAGTGGGCCTTAAAGATAAATGTGACAGATTAAAGCCATTGTAAAATAAAAGATTGAAGTGTATTCTACAGACTTGCAATGGACACGTCCTAGTGAAAGAAAAATATATTAAAAAACTTAAGTGGAAGTTTGATAAACAAACTGCAATTGGAATAAAGTTGGTTTTCACAAACATCCATGTTTTCACAAGAAAGACAGATAGATTTGTCAATTAATTTTATCAGCTTGATTGAATCTCTCTGTCTCTCTCTTAATGTCCATGTAAACACTTTAAAGTCTTCAGGATCATTTTAATATGCCTGTCTGTAGACAAGGCTCCACATAAACTAATATGGCTGGAAAATACATATCTTTGCCTCAGTAGACAAGGCACTAGCAACACTCATTATTTTTTGATTTGGGGTATTCAAAATGGTACATTTTCTCCCTCAGAAGACAATAAAACACCCAGCAATGCAGCAGCTGAATTTAGAATTTTGTAGGTTATTGGTTTGGGTTTTTTTTTGTAATCTTCTACTATGCTTTTTTCAAGGAGGTAATGACAGTTTCCTCCAACAATTCCAAATGCATTTCCTTCATACCTCTTGAATCCAACCTAAGTAAAGTTAAATCTGTCTGTTGATGTACTAAATATGAAACAGTATTTGAAAAATATGTCACAAAAAGCAAAAATAATCCAGTAGGTTAGAACTGTGTTAGGCACATCCTCATTATCAGAACGGTGAAACTCAAAGTTCCTGTGACTATAAAATAATGCCATTCTGATGCTACTGAAGAAATCTCTTCGGAATTTTTATTCTTATTGCTGCTCTTTCTCCTATACCAGAAGGTATTTCTTGTTTAGCAGAAGTACTCAGACCAGACCAAACCTTTAACCATCCTACTGCAACGCAGTCTCATCATTTTATTATGTCTTTGCTGTAAAACACCATGGTAAAAGCAACAAGCGAAATTTGTGGATTCTTAACACAGCCATATCATTGTCTGAACTTGCTGGTATTGACCCCAGTACTTGAAACCTACCCTAACCAGCCTTACAGGGCAATGCAACCACGCAACTTTATACCTATGAAGTATAGGGAATAATTAAAAATGGACTAAATGTATATAAAATTTCAACAGATTAGGTGCATGAGTCTAAATCAAAGGATTCATGACCCACTCACCAGATGATGGAGGCGTTGATTTTCTGGAACTAGGAACGATGTCACCCAAACTGGATGAAGAGTTTCCTCCTGATTTACTGGAGTAAAGCAACAAATTAGTTTGAAGTTTCATAGCTTTCTCAGTATTAATTCTAGTTCATTACCTGCCTTCTCAATGAGCTGTTATCTGAGAGATAAACAGTATTTCTGACAGTGGTATAAAATATACATCTTACACAAAATATGTTTACATTTTGAGGACTGAGGAACTGTAAACATCAATCATGTTCCTTGGTCTTCTGTGCAACTTCATTTTGCCGCAATTGCTTTCACTACTTCATGATCTTAATGTGATCCAATTATTAATATGGCTACTGATATATAATTATTAATATTACTAATTACACATTAATAATTACTATAATTAATCCTACACAGTAATAAGACTAATTCTTAAGCCAGTGAGTGTATCTGCTTCCTTTAACAGAAGACTTATTGATAGCTACCTAATGAAAATGATAGTGTGTTAGACTAACATATTTTCAAATTAATGAAAGTCCATATTCTTTTGCTGTATCAATACAAGACAGCATTTAAGGAAAAAAAAGGTTGCTCAAACAAAGATAATGTAGTCTAGGGATTTGTCAAGTTCAGCTTTGTGGAAACCTGTCCAAATTGTGAAAATGAAACAGTATTTTTAGTAATTTTATTTCAGTTAAAAAAGAAAAGAAAAAATAAAAAAAAAGAGAAAAGCACTAAAAAAAGAATGTAAGAAAGGCTACTTCACTCTTCAAATAATTCATGTGATAGTATTAATATCCACATTCTCCATTGTAAATATTAATAAGCACTAACTAAATGCATTTGTGGCATAGGACAGTGTTATCTCCAGTAAGTTCTGGAGAATGGAAGCCTTTACAATTTGAAAAGGGACAGAATCACTAGGTCAGATTTGGCTGTATCAGCACTGTCATGAGAAGAACAAGGAACCTGACGTCCTTCTGCTGAGGACAGCATGCTCACAGAAAAGGCATTTCTCAGCTGGTGAACATGGCTGAGTGCTGCAGCACCCTGGTCTACTCCCAGCGTAGATGTACCCTTCAAACACCGCTGCCCTTCCTCTTGAAGAAGGAAAGCCTTTCTGGCTTCCCCCATACTGGAAGTATTTGTTTCCTATATACCCCTAAAGGGAAGCAAGTGGCATTAGCTTCCACATATGTTAATGTTTACCGCAAAACTACTTTATTAAGAATTCTGCAGTAAATTACATTATCATCATCTTGCAGCACCGTTCAATACATTAAAATACCGCCTATTTCTATGTAATGATGTCTGCAGAGATAACAAATGACTTGACATGAAACTTCCATCATAAAATACAGTATTCTTAAAAGCTGTATTTGCAGACAATGAACTTGACAAGACCAAAACATTTTATCCCTACTAGCTTACTAATACTCACTGGCTTCAGCTTAGAAATAAATTCATCTTAACATTTTCTGTAATTTCTAAAATCAGCTTTAAAAGGGTTTAGAAGTTGCAAGAACACCAAAACAAGTAACAAATGCTAAAGAATTTAGGGAGATCAATTTTTAAGTCAAAAGTTGTGCTTGCATATAGTAAATGCTGCCATTTTTCATGACTTTTAGTTATTACCTGGAGTAGAATTTTCCTTGTTTTGCCTTTTGTTCATGCTGCAGCCTCATGTTTTCTAGTTTGACTGGGCTTGGTATGAATCCTATTTCACAGCCTTCTTTTACCAACCGTCCTATCCACCAGTCATTATTAAATTTCTACAGAAAAAAAAACCCAAACAACAAACAAAGAAACAAAAAAAAGTCATGTACTAAGAAATTACTGTATCTGGGATCATTTAATTATTGTTTTTAATTTGCAGCTAAGCCATTTTATGTAACTCTTCCCTGCAGTTAATTACTGTACTATGTTATCATAGCAATGAAGAATTGTGGCAATATTCAGAAATATATTAAAACAATTATACCTTGCAAATTATTAAAATGCTACAGTACTTAAGCAGAAACCTTCCTTCATAGACTTCATGGTTCTCCCTGGCTGCTATTTCCATCCATTTCACCACTGTTATTTTCTTCTGCTTCACAGTCTTTCCCCCTCATACATAAGGGCTGCTTTTGTTCTCTTGTGATGTTTCTCCTTGGTGGACACCAGAGATTACTTCTGATCTGCTCCTAACCGCTGCAACAATTTTTTACAGCTCTGTAATGATCTTTTTTTTCTTATTATTATATTTAGTTCCCTATATACGCTTCTCCAACACCCCCGCTTCTCTGAACTCACTAAAATTTTCTGAAATACGAGTACATTCTGCTGCTTATATATTCCCTACTGCATACAAATCATGTGATCTGCATCTTAAACATATCACAATAGATTCAGAAGGAATGGATATATTTGGATAACTAAAAAAAAAGTGATAATTATACAAATGCACAAGTCCAATTAACTGAGTTTCAGCTAGATGAAATAGGAGATAATGACTACTCTAGTTTAACAATATTTATTTATACACACACACACAGGGGGTTTTGTTTGTTTTGCAGAGGTCTGTAAAGCAGAACTATTTGTTTTTTCCTTTATTATTTATTCACCATTTTTGATGAGAATAGGTCACTCTTATGTATGGCCCACCAAGAAATAGTCTAGGAGTTCCATGGGATTAACTATCTTCCAATATGAATTTTGGATAATTTGTATTATTTATGAAAATGTAAGAGAACATATGAATGGGAAGAGAAGTTGCCTTCTTGCATCTGAAGCCACGCGTCTAGGTATTCTAGTGCCTGTTTAATGATTTAATAAGTAGTTTTAATGAGTGTAGAATTAGGAGCAGAACATGTAAAATGCGTGGGCTCCCATGAAAAGGAATTAATTTCATTGAGAATAGAAACGTTGGAGGATCAATGATACACAATCTAAATTGCAGTATTATACTTAATTTTGGCTACTATAGAAATGCTGTGATGCTTGAAACCAACTTTAAGATCTTTAGCTAAGAAAAAATAATGATTAAAATAAATGCACTTCTAAGCTCATAGAATACAAGAGGATCTGTAACATTCATCCAATGAATGCTTTTATGAGTAAAAACACCAACATTTAATAGAGAGCTAATCTGGAATAGCAGTTTCTCAAGGCTGTATTAGACTGAAACGCATTATTAAAACAATAAACTCTCATTGCAATATGCTAATTAAAGATATGCATGAGCATCTAAAATATGTTGTAGGATAAAATAGGTAGAGGAAGCCTATAGCAATCGAACCAATGGGGCCTGGCATTATAGGGATCTGCTTTATTGTACACATGAAGTCTGCAGAAGTAATATTATTAACGTAGTAAAAGGAAAAGATAGATAATTTAAAAACACTGTTAAATTAAAATCTGAACAGCCACTACTTTTTTTATGCTGCCCAACATAACAGACCACTACACAACAACATTTAGTAATAATTGATAGAAAGGATAAATCCATAGGAATTTTTTTCTTCATAAAAAAAAATAATAGCACGTGGAATTCACTCCTGCAAAGTCTCAAAGCTAAATCTGTGTCACTATATGAAAAGGAGGATAAAATACTTTTATAAGTAAGTAATACCACAGTTAATACTTTCAATTTCAAAAAGCAAGAGTGGAAAACTTGGTAGCAAGGTATCCAGCTCTCAAAATGCTGTCTGGGGTGAGCGATTCTCTGCAATTCACCTGTGCTTGCAGTGCCAAGGGAAACTCAAGTATGAATTATATGCAATGCAGAATTATGGCCATGCGTCAAAGCCTCAAAAGATTCAGGAGTGATTATGATGCAGCACATGTTTCTTCATGCAAGAAGGAATCCTTCATCTTTATATGTAATGAGTTTTAATGAATGTAACCTAATAATGAAAATAAATTTCCCTCATACTCAATCACTGCAGTACTTTTCACCATTACAGTTTGAAGTGAAGTTCTTGTTTGAGCCCTCTCAGCAGCACAAATTGGAGAATGCTCCTTGCGGACATGAGGAGGACAGCATTGATCCAGTGTGGCATTATCATGCAGGCAAAAGTTACCGGGGATTAACTTAGATTTCTTTTTTTCTAGCAACCAGTTAGGTATAAAATATAAAAGCAGCACTGCATTATACAGTCAAATATGGCTTTTTAACCCGCATAAATAATCAAAGTTTAAACATTTCCGTTCTCCCAGCATTAACTATAGGGAGCACCAAAGTTGTGGAAGGTGCAATATCTGGTGGGATACAGATCCCTGGAGAGCAAGTGGGGCACGGCCACGGAAGACAGAAGGGGAAGAAGCAGCTGTGAGGAGAATGGCCCTGCCCACGGCACTCTCCTGAAGAGGTTACACTTGCCCAGATGCAACAGCTGCTGCCAGACGCAGGACCACAGAGTCCATGTCCAAGTCGGACTCCTTGTGGGTCCCTTTCCCACCTCTCCACCCCAGCGGTGTGCCTGGCCTGGGAGCAGGGTCCCTCAACAAACCAGCTCTGGCCTAGTACTGCTAGACAATCAACTTTCCTTAACTGCTTAAGGAGAAAACCAGGTATTTCAAAGGGAAGTTAGCACAGAGTAGCTGTTCTATTAGACCTGAAGCTGCAAGGACATTTTAATCTATTTTTCCATTCCTCGGTGATACATGCTGCCACAGATGTTACAACTCAGCTGAGCTAAGCATCCTTTCAAGGCATTTCTGGAGATCCAGAAAAGTTCAGGAAACTTTTTCTTCCTCGTTTTCTCCTATGCATATTTACATCTTGAGTCTAAGTTGTGCTGTGAGCAAAAAAGCATAAATTGTAACAGCAATTCTACTAACACTGTGTTTCTGGTTCATATGAAAACAGAGGTAAGACTTGATGTGAAGTTGGGGATTACCATCTTGTTCAAAATGATTCCTTCAAATTGCAGATGGAATAAATAGATGACTACACAAAATAACTTAATCTAACCAAACTGAGCTGTATTTTCCAGTGCTTCCAGACTCACTGGAGAATGCTGGTGACTTTCTTTTCCCAGGACTCTGTGCCTCTTCATCTTTACTTTTGTCACAAGACCAAGCAGAGCAATCTTTCACACTATCATCAGACAGAAAACATACTTCACTGTATGCAGTTTAAACTGAAATTATCCCTTTTTTGTGTGTTTAATATATATGGAAAAAGATGATCATTAATCATCAGTATGAAGGTATTAAAAGCTCATTTCTTGTATTTCCTTAGTCTCTGTCCACTGTACTTCTATCTGTGCATTAGCAATGTTTCTTGCTTCCACAAAGCTGCTGCACTAGCAGTATCATCATGTATTGTCAATCAACTACTGGGGCATTTTTCAAAAACTTAAAATGCGGCAAAGGTATAATTTAAAATGCATGACTAAGAAGTTCTCATCCTTAAGCTAACTTTCTAGTTCTTCCACTATACATTTTCATTTCCAGATTGACCATTTTGTGACAAAACAGAATGGAATATGACCAGAAGCTGGGAAATCTTGTAAAAGGAGAGAATCATTCAGAACAACAGCAGGCCACTCAAGTATGCCTAGATGAGAAAGTTATAAAGTTATTTGCTTTGGATTGTCTTGCAAAGAGGAGAGAATAAAAACTACTTTAGTTGTTCGTAGATGTAAAAATCAAAAATTGTCAAAGCTAAACTACAGGAAAAAAAGAAACCGAATGTAGCGAACAGAAGCGCCTTTTCTGACAGTTGCTATGTGCATCTTGAAATATCACATCAGTTCTTTAGTATGTAATTGTTAACAAAATACTGTCTGTGTCAGGGAAGTAACTTCAGTGAAAAACAGGAGACCTGAGGATTTGAGGGTTAACTGAGATTCAGTCACACAAATAAAAGAGAATCAATCCTTGGCTGCTGAATTACAATGAACTCTCAGGGTACTACAATGGTAAAACCCACAAATACTATGTCATTGAATAAGCAGATGTAGATTTTTAAAGCTCTAAATAAGTGATTTTTAGTAGAGAAGAAAAGCACTTGCTTTCCAAACTTCATTAATTTGATTGTAAGGTATTTGTGCCATTGCTTTTAGAAGAACAGTATTTCAAAGAACATTCATGTCCTTATACACAGGTACCTTATTTATATAACATTTGTATAGTGCTATGACAATGGAAGTCTTATCTTAACATTAAGAAACAGTAGCATTATTCTCAAACCCTTAAAGAGAGATACATTTACTTCTCTAGCTTTACTTACTTCTTTAACATGAAGAAAATCTTTAGCCTCAAATGAGATGGCCATGCCTGGGACAGGAACGTCGTCATCGTGAGCTGCACTGTACCCAACATTTGTCCGAACTGCAAATGCAACAGGTTTTGTCTGTAAACCAAAAGAAACAGCATGAAGATTCCCCTTGCAAACACATACATATGTACAAACATACACGCAAAGGATGGCTTCTCTAAGTTACCTTTTAAAAATAATAAAAATTACAGAGAATTCTAAAAGCATTCACATAAAACATCAGAATGTGTTATTTAATATCAACACATTCAAAAGAATATAAGATTTATTTTTCTAGCTACTGATGTTCATTTGGGGTAAGTCAAATCAGTAATTAGAAATCATAAACCAGTTGACAATCCATCCACTATGCTTAGCCTGCCGTTCTGCATGCCCAGAGCTATGGAGAAGCACGTGCCAGCCCCCAAGTAGTCCTCAGGGAAATCACAAATTAGGAGGAATGGTGCCAGCAGCTGCCAGTGACCCTCAAAGCAAGACATCTCACTGCAGAGCCGTTCTGAGGATGTGGTAACATGCCCTCATATTGTTAGGTCATTACCAAATACCAACCACAGAGAGGTTTGCTGGTTCCCATAGTTCATATCACAGCCTATACTTGTAGTTGATACAGGATTTTCACAAGTTTTATTTTCAAGAAGTAGCTTCAGGAAGAGTCAGTGGCTGCCCTGACCCCACAGCTGCCCTCCAGTCTCCTGTATAGCTTCTCCCCCCAAGCTCCAGCAATGCTGAAGATCTTTCTGCACAGGTACAGTTAAGAAGGTAGCAAAAGCTGCCAACCAACTCATCCCAGCCTATAGCTATAGCGAGCTTTCTCTTCTCAGAGGTATAATCGGAATACAGGAGAACAACCTTTATTCTGTTTTTTTCTACATCAGACAACACCTTGAGTTTGCTCTCCAGACAGAGGATAGGACATAGTATCCCTAGGACCTACGGTTGTCCTACCCGAGGCTAAACTTTCAGACCATCCCAAAACCCTCCACACTGCTCTTATGATCTAGTCTGAAGTCCTTATACATTAGGGCTGGTAAAATCTTTTTAAAGACATCAACTGAGTCTCAGAGGTGCTCCCAAGTGAAGGAATGACACGAGGAAGGTATGACATAACTTTTAATCTTAAAATACACTAAAACTTCTACCAGACAACAATTTTACCTTCATTGGTTGGTATCCATCATCACTTTGGCTTGACTAAAAACTACTACAATTTACTGAGGTGACAAGCAAAGAAAAAGATTTTATTTCCTCTGTAAGGAATTGCTTCCATTTATTCTCAAAAAAGAGGATACGAAAAAGCATCCCCTACTTCATGACAGAAAACCTGAATACCTGAAACCAAAAACTGTGCTACATTTTTCTGATTAGCAAAAGTCCCTGCCAGGATTACTCTGACAACTTGCATCGTGCTAGAGGACAGCAACCTGCTACATTAAAATACATGCTAAAATAATGAAGGAGTGACAGAAATAATTCTGAAGACAATATCATGCCACCTGGCCTGGAAAGGCCAGTTGGAAATAAAGGGAGAGAGGTTTCCCTGCTGCTTAATTTAGGTCTAATGTGCTGTAAAAGCCACAGGGTTCCAATAAAGCAGATTTAAAAACTCCTTAAATAGGTCTGTATTTGAATGAATTACTGCAGTCAAACAATTTACATCTAAGTGCATATTCTAGGCAGGCTTTTTAATTTAGGAAAGAAGTTATTGTTTCTCCTAACAGTGGGGTCAAGAGAATCTCTGTGTCCAGAAGTGAAATGGACAATTTCAACAGAAATACATTTTTGAAGGGGACTTCAGAATGGGCTTCAAACGTATGTGGTATTCTGGATCTAAATATTTATTTATACAAAGAGATGATCAGAAAATTATTGTAAAAGGACTTCCATCCTATCTGTTCTTTCTTCTGGAATTAGTCGAAAAATCTTAAGAATCTTAAAGGTTGGGTAGAAGGGGTCTAAAGACTGAAACTGGTACTATTTAAATAGGAACTTATTTAAACTGGAAAGCCTATGGCAGACTGAAGAATTAAATACAGCTGAATGTATTTATGAATTGAGATAATATATCTCAAGAGTTCGGTGCCTTTCTTGGTGTTTACTCATGAATAGAATACTGCAAATAGTTTATTGCTTTTCTAGGTCACCTGTTCTAAAAAATAAAAAAAAATTACAAATTAGAGTACTATGTGAAACACAGTAATAAAATAAATAAACAGTAATTTTTAATGTGTTTGCTTTATTTCAACAAGAAAAAACCTATTGCTGTTGGAACATGCTTGAGATGTTACTCAATAGACATAGGTTATATAAACACCATCATTATATTTGCACTGTGCAATGGGAAAAAAGTTCAAAGCAGAAATTATGTTTAAAAAATACAGACAGAACTGAAAACTGGATCATATTCAGCCATTAACAGGAAAAATATAGAGAAAAAGATTTATAATAAGGAGGAATTGGTTAAGATGAGCTTACTAGATGTTCTTACTAGCTACCAGCCTATGTTTGGAAATGAAAGCCACAATTTTTATATATATATATATATAAAAACACAGTAAAAACCACAATAGCTGGCTTAACTCATTGCGTTGGGTGTCTTTCTTATATCCTGAACTCTTTCAGTGTGCTGCAAAAGGAGTTTAGGCACACAGCAAATTTCTGGCCTCCAATTCAAGAGAAAGGTATGTAAATGCTAGGCACACATGACCTTTAATAATCCCATAGTAAGCTCACCTTGTCATTACTCAGATAATTGATAGAAAGTCATCAATATATGATTATGCATCCATGATTACATTTCTGAAAATAGGCATTTATGACAATGATCATCCCACCCCAAAAGTTTGGTAATTCCTCTACATCAACTTAAAAACCTTTCAGTGTTGATGTATCACAGACATGTCTACTTACTAGCAGCTCAAATTCATATCTAACTCAGCTCCTCTACAGTTCACTCTGTTACCAGCATCACACAGGCACCAAATTCAGTGATACCATGTGTCTTCTTTAAAAATGAAAGATAACATAAATTACTGGCTTTTAATTTTTCTAGAAAAGCACTCAACTTCCTTGAATTTAAAAATTACAGATTTGATGCTTTCTATGCTATTACTCATTTCAATACTGAAAATACAGATACGAATAAGCATTGAATTGTCAAATCTCCTAAGCATTACTTCATCATTAAATAGCAGACCGCGTAATAAATCATTCATTGTTGTTAAGAATGTTCCTTTTGCAAAAGCATAGTAAACCCTTATTGTAGAAACGTATCCCAGAACAAGAACAGAAATACAATCTTTGCCAAACAAAAATAATGGGGGTAAAATGCTTGCTTATCCATTCTCACATTTGCTATATCCTCTAGCAAATATAAAAAATGCTCAACAGAGTATTGTGAATTATTCATAATAGAATCAGTGGATGGAAGATTTCAGGCTGACTAAAGACTTTAAAATCTATGCTTCATTGTAACAAACACACATCTTTAGCAAGTTATGTCCTTGACATACTTCTTAGAAGTAATCTATAACTTCCTATTAGAGGGCAACACTTGACTATGCAAGAGAAAAATGGAAACTACTCCAGAACTATCTTAACACAGAAGATAAGTAGCAGGTAAAAAATACTCTCAATCAAAAAATTGAAGTAGAACCCTTAGTAGAAAAACAAAGCAGAACATTGAGCTACAGATATTCACAGAAACAGTATGTCCCATTTTAAATACTTATCATACTGGTAGAAATGGAGACTTGATTACCATGGGAATAGACTACAATAAATCATCTAATTGAATATTTAAAACTAATTAATTTCTAAAAGCTAAATGCTAGCCTTTTTACATAAATAATTCTGAAAGTTACAGAGAACTGTCAAATTAACTTTTCTCTTCTTGAACTGCGCTTTCCTGAACTAAAAAAAATATCCAGTTGTTATGTAATTAAGGTCTTGTGTAAAAAAAGCTAGTTGTGGTTTTTTTTTTCTTTTTTTACATAGGCATATCTGTATTTTAAAATATATCTAGCATTTGCTTACATATTCTACAGTTCTAAAATTAGACCGGGTCAAAACAGCAGTTAAGCACTTTCTGTTCATTCTCTAAATCTCCACAAAAATGTGATGGCAGTTTAGCACTCAGTTAATCCACAGGCTGGACTGCAAGGACAGATGCTTCCAGATGTTAAACATTTCATCTCTCTCAAGAAAAACACTGTAGCCTGAAAGAGTTCACTTAACTTCAGAATGTACATTTTCACCTCATTTTCATCTTTTCCCCCTAGAAAGATAACATTCAACAGAGTGAATAACCCCACAAGGAGAACAATAACCAGACCATGAACATTACCATCATCTGTACCACTAAGGCAGCAGGGAACACACTCTGTAGTGGGATTATTAATGAGCCAATTTCAGTTTCTGATTTCAACTCAGAATATAAATCAACAAAATCTTATCCACCGACTGTTAAATCAACTTTGGATGTACAGCTTTGGTAACAGGTATAAATTAAAAGAGGACTAGAAGACCTTAATTATATTTTTTTTTTTTTTACGCTGTCTGGATGTCACTTCCTTTTGGTTCACAAGTTACATTCACTTTGTACATCTTTATGCCAACTCTCAGTACTAAGTCAATGCTATTTACAGTATTACTATAGTCTACTACTTAGATTGCCTCACCCTTGTTATATGACTAATATGTATCGAATGCATACACGAGCATTTGCACATTGTATCTGTCTCAGTCAGTCTGTCCCTTTAAACTAGTTTACACCTGCTTGGTTGAATTTGCATTCAAGAAATATTTCATCAAATAACAGGGCAAAATAATAAAATTTGTTTTCTAGTAATGTACTTAAGACATGACAGGACCCTTTTTTTCCTGTAACTCATTCCAGATTTTTTATGCTGTGCTACAAACCCAGTGGATGCAGACCCTGGGGATACCGGCCAGGGAAGCAAATTTTCTGACACAGAATTTGCTCACAGAACAGGTCATCTCCCTCACGGCCACTAATTTCGGCGATGTTGCTTGATAATCAAGGTATTTCTATTCCCCATCCACTACCACAATGTGGAAAAACAGATGACAGCTTTCTCCAAACCATTTTCATCTACACTTGAGGTCATCCTATGTGAAGCAATGACTCTAGGGCTACAGAAATACAAGCAAAGCTTAAAGCTGCCTTTACTTCCTTCAGCAGCAGGTGATGAGGATCTAGGGCCTCTGATCCACCTTATTTCTCACTCTTGTGACATTTCCACAGTAGAGGTACACTGCATTTACACCAGTCTAAATGAACCCAGAATGCTAATCAGAATGCATCTTTTATGAAGGCAATGCCACCTAAGTCAAGAACTGACTCAGAAAATGACTTCATTTATGATTTTGACAAAGTGCTTGTTGAAGTTGGCATCTGACAAATTTGGAAAATTTGTCTCAAAGCAAGTCTCCTCTCTCACTATTTCTACATAATGCTACACATCCTTCATCATACCCACTTTTCACAGATACCTGTAACCTTATTCTGAAAGCAAGGAACTATTTTCCTCTTGGGTAATGAATATAATGGGTCTCTCTTGAAATACCACCAGGTTTACATTCATGAAACTTTAAAACACCACACAATTTTTTTCAGCTGAGGAAAGTTGATACTACTACTGAACTTTTCATTAGTATTCTTGGTAGGGAGTAAATAGATGATGAACTATGTTTGGCACTATTTCCACAGAGTAGCCCTGTACACAGTGTTTGGGCCATAAGCAATATTAATGCCCCACATGGGACAAAGATCAAAAGCAATGTGATGGTGTGAGAAAAAAACCATATCTGTTACACAAAAAAAAACTCCGTAATTCCAGATAAGCACACAATTCATGAGAAATTTATGTCCCAAATGCTGACTGTTGCTGGTGCCTTATTACAGATCATAGATTCATAGAATAGTTTCAGCTGGAAGAGTCCTTCAAGACCATCAAGTCCAAACTTACTCATAGCCCTATCAAAAACCACTAAACCATGTCCTTAAGCACAACATCCAACTGCCTCTTAAACACTTCCAGGGATGGTGACTCTATCACCTCCCTGGGCAGGCCGTTCCAATGCCTGACAACCCTTTCTGGAAAGAAATGCTTCCTAATATCCAGTCTGAACCTCCCCTGGTTCAGTTTCAGGCCGTTTCCTCTTGTTCTGTCACTTGTCACCAGGGAGAATAGACCAATTCCCGCCTCGCTACAACTTCTCTTCAAGTAGTTGTAGAGGGCAATAAGGTCTCCCCTCAGCCTTCTTTTCTCAAAGCTAAACAGCCCCGGATCCCTCAGTCTCTCCTCATAAGAGACATGCTCCAAACCCTTTACTAGCTAGATATTACAGATACAGTCATTGTCCAATCTCTAACAATAGAATCTGCTCAGCAATTTCATTGCTAAGCAAGCAACAATTCAGGGATGTCCCAACAGAAGGTTAGAATATACTTGCTGTCATTAAAAGTAGCCATCAATAATATGACTTCCCACAAAGATTAGACCACCTTTTATTGACATGGGTGTACATATCAAACAAGTCTGGTAGCAAGACAGAACCACAGAATAATTGAGGTTTGAAGAGGCTTCTGGTGTCACCTAGTCCAGTCCAGGTCTGGTTGGATCAGGCTGCTCAGGGCTGTGTCCAGGCGAGCCTTGAGCACCTCCGACAACAGACACCACAACCTCTCTGTGCATCCTGCTCCAGTATTTGACCACTCTCATGGTAAAAAAACCAACCAACACACATGGCAACTATGATTCATTCACACACCTATGAGTGAGGGACATAAAAACCTATAATGGACACCAAATACTGGGTTTTATATTCCAGTACAATGAAAATAAAGTGTTATTACATGTGGAAACCACAAATTTCCAGTTTTAATCATAAGTGGTCTAAAAAGAGGGGGATTTTAACTACCAGGTTGTGTTGTGTGTGTGTGTGATATACTATGATTTCACGTTAAGACGGCAGTTGTATTACTTTCCTACAACAGAAAGCACTGCCCTTACAACCACCTAATGCCCGAGGCTCAAGTCTTAGATTTAAGGCCTCCCTGTGCAAGGTGCTGTACTCAGCTCTTCCAGCAAAGTGAAGGACATGAAAAAGAAAAGCACAGTGGGAGAAGAAAACACAATAAAATTGTATTTAATTGAGTACAACAATGGTATGAGCTTAAAATTCTTCTGAATTATTAATGCTTTTGATAGCATGGATCTCTCCTGAGGGATCTGGGAGAGAAGTGGTCAGCCAGAAGATATAGTTCTGGAGCCAAACTTCATTACTAACTCTGGCACTGAGAAATTACTTCATCTAAGTACATTTTACCATCTATTTCCACAACTAAGGCAATGTGAACTATTCCCAGCCATTACCAGTGCTTGCATTTCTACTTTACAAAGGGTTGGCTCACCAAATATTTACCTTTGAAACCTCACCACCACTGCTCTCCAGAGCCTGACACTAACATGCACCCTCCTGTAAGAGTGGCCAGCAAGGATATGTGCCCATTACACAAGGCACCACTGTGATAAGCCTTCCTCTTGGACTTTCTCAGCAGGCTGTAATTGTTGCTGCACAGAAACTCAGCTATTAAAGCTTAAGAGTGAATTCCCTTAGGCCAAGGCCTATTGGTGAAATTCACTGAGGAAATCTCTGAATCCTACCACTTCCTTGGTACCCCTGCTACAGCAATGCCTGCTCTCCATCTTAACAAGAAGAAGGAAAATGAAACACATCCAGATGGTACAAAAGCAAGTCTGCCAGATCCATTTCTTCTTAACAATAGGTATGAGTAAGCGAAATTTTTCATCCTCTCGTACTCTCTAGAGATACTTTTGTTACTATTTTAGCTCATCTTCACATACAGCTTGAAAGTCATGCTTCCCACTTCCTTTTACGAAATCATATTTGAATAGAGAGTCACCGATGTCGGTTTACATTCAGCTCAGGAGGCAGCAAAGACTGAAATAGCTCCGTGTGCGTCACTAAAGGTTTCTCATATGAGCAGGGTCTTTTTTTTTTTTTTTTTTTTTTATTAGAGCACAATGCCAAAATTCATCGGTGGCTGTGTGTTGTCTGCATACAAGTGTGCCGGCCAAGGTGGCTCTTTGGTACCACCCACTTGGGGAGTTAACAGGAACAGCTGGAAACAGGCACAGCTGAAGAAGTCTGTTTGTGCTTACGGAAAACATGCTTATTCTGGCAGCAAAAGCCAGCAGATGAAAACTGTCGTTTGCAATAAAAATACCGTGCTGGGATTTCAAGTTCTTTTTTTTCAGTGTCACAAGTGAGGACATTTTATGCTTATCAGATATTTTAAGTTTATGAGACAGCATTTTAGTAGATCTTCGCTTTTTGGCTAAATTGAGGTTCACATAGAGAAGAGATCTGCAGTAACATTTTCAGACTTTTCAAACAAAACTTCTCCAGAAAAAGCATAAATCTGCAACACAGCAAGCTAAAGTAAACACTAAATAAATCAACAGTTGCTTAAAAATGTAGATACTATTATCAAAAGCTCCTGAAAAAAGCAGTATCACTGAAAGTGTTTCTTAATTTAGTATTATCCATGCAAGTTTTATTGCTCTTTCAAATATTTAGATAATTTTGCACTTCGTTTTCTCAAGGGGCTCAGAAAGTGAGAAATGGGCTCTATGACTGCTAGAGGCAAAAGTCAATGTTCTCAAAACATTTCACTTTTACATATGTTAAGCATGTGCTTCTTAAGAAACTGCTGAAAATTTCTTTATTAGAAACATACATTTTTAGCTAGACTTGTCTATTTCCAGAAGTTATATATGTTCCAGAGATGATATCTTAGAGTTTGCAAAGTTAAATGTTGTATTATCTTTTAACTAAAAAGCTGAACAAAAACTTAGAAGCTATGTCAGCACATAGTAAACACTACAGCTGACTCAATGCTCCTGCCCCTTTCACATTCTTGCATTTTATAGCCATAACTTATGTTATCCTATTCTTCACCTGAGTATTAATTGTTTTTGTAGGTCTTGCTCTACCTGATCGACTTCTGATATATAAATTCAAATGCAATCCCTACTGCAAACCTCCCTGACAGCCTATATTGCAAATATTCTAGCACATGGCACATAGATTTAAAGCTGTGTTAAAAGAACATCTATTAAAGTTGAGAGTTATTGAAGTTGAGACATCTCAGACTTCAGAGAAGTAAAAATAGAGGTGCCTTTAACTTAGAAGAATGGTGGTAGTATCTTTAACTTATCCCTCATTGTGTACAGTATTACAGTACAACCATTAACTTCATAATCGTATAATCTCCCCCATCTCAGTACTATATCTTACTTACACGTAGGAAGGATCCCCTCTTGCAACAGATCAAGAATGTATGAAACACAAGGGGGTCTCTACAGTATCCTCTACTCCTCGGATTAATTTTTGCCATCAAAGAGTGAGGCTCACCTAGTTCTACAGAGAAAGACAAGCAGTATCTAATGGAGGATTTATCTCTCTTAAAATGGCATTAATCAACTTCTGCCTCCCAATTAGGGAACTAAAGCATCAGTTCCTGGTTATCCAGCCATACTAAATTCTATACACTACTGAGTGTTATGGATAGAAGGTTTCTGGAGTTCATCACTCAACACTAACAGAAACTTTTTATCTCAACCTGTGACTTAGCATCCCAGCTGCAACACTATAAGGACAAATCGATGCTCGCACAACATTCAGGTAGCTTCTGACCTCACAAAGCCAAGAATAATTAGAAAAGTGAATACTTTTCTCTACAATTCTCTATACAACACTAGACCACTAAAAGAAGGAGAACAAGAAAGAAGAAACAAAATCAATGACTACTTGTTAAATATTATCCAATTATACAGTAAAAAAAAAAAAAAAGTAGCATTATCTATCTAGACAGGAAAGTTAAACTAGCGCAAACCACTTCACATCTTTTATTCCCTAGCTTTGGAGCACCTGGTATTGTGTACTTAGTTTGGGGGATTTCAAATTTAATTATGGCTCTGTGTGTGTGCAATTTTCTACATTTAAGCAAAAAATATAAACAAAACAAAGCAACACAACAGAAAGACCCCTTACATAATACATTTCTAGTGTCATGCTGATATTTTAATACACCATCAGTACAGCTGACATCTTTATATCCACTGCCAAAACTCCTTGCAATATCAATCACAGAATTAACAGACTGCAAACAGTTTAATATTCTTTAAGAGGAATAGCACTGGAGTTGAGGCACACTTTGATTGTGCTCTTCTCCAATACTTGCTGAAAGCAGAACTACTCTGAGACTTGGGAACTAGAGCTATTTAAAACCAAGCTATTCAGAAACATAGTTTTATCTGAATTTTCTCTCTTATTTTTTAAATAAAGTTTATCTGAAGCTGATATGAAGCATATAAAATATTAGGCTAAATATCCTAATTATGGAAAAATGATAAGCAAAAGAAAAATAAATTCTACATCACTAGCTTCACCTATTGTAATTCTCCTTTGTCTATTGTAATTCTCCTTTGTCTATTGTAATCCTTCTTTTGCCTTTTAGGCAAAAATACACATCCTGAGTCCTCAGCCTGGCTATCACTGTGGCCGTGCATATCTTGGAGACCAGCGAGTGCTTAGCTCTTCCCCTTCTTATTTCATGAAAGGCTCCTGGGAGGTTTAGCACCAGCAGAGCTGCTGTTACACTGCAGTCCTCCTGACCTGTTACATGGAAGGGGCACGGCCTTGCTCATATGTTGTGGAGATCCCTTTTTTCCAGAAAAATCCTCCAAAGATTTAGAATTAAGTTAGAGTAGCGCTAGGGCTTCTCTGACATAAGCCAGGAACCAGGAAGAATCACACAGAGGAGAAGACAACGTAAGTGTGGCTTAAAGCCAATCTTTGGGGCATTCTTTTTCTGAGCTGTGTCACGAGCAGCCCATAATCAGGGACCAAAGATTTATTGAGAGTTCTTGTCCCATTCCTGTATGGAACCACTCACAGTAACATGGTAGAAATGGAAATACTTCTCTTTAATATTTCCTAATATTCTTATATACTTTTCCTTAAGACATCTCATTTGGATTCCTTGCTTGGAGCACAAGATAAAACAGGTTTCCTGGTGGGTGTATGAGAATGCAAGAGTGAAATGCTGTGACGATGATATCCTTACAGAATATATTATACAGCTGGTGCACAGCTAGTCATCTAGCCAATAGATGAAACACTAGCTGGCAATAAACCTTGCTCTTATTATAGCTGTACAAGTGCTAAGGTTTAATTTCAGGTTGGATGCAGCAAGAGTTATTACAAAAGCATTAAATAAAATGACGCAGGATTTTAACATTTTTCTCTTTGTAAGGAGACAGCATCAAAACGCAAAGTGGCAGTAAGAACTCTAATCTGGGTTTCTAGACATTTTAAAGTTACTCTACTTTCTTTGGCTCAGCAGACTGAATTTTCTGTGGGTATACTGCAATACAGTTCCTTAGGCTGAACCAAAGGCAGTGGAGCAGCCCGTGCTCAGTCTTACCAGGGAATCAACCTGAGCAAGACAATACCCTCGTATGATACAACTGCCTATCTACACGGAGGTGTTTTTATCTGCAGACAACAGGTATTACCCATACTAGCATCTTATGCATAAGCAGCTGTCACATACACACTCAATATTACACATGGATTTACATGGTTTCACCTGCTGTTTCAACAGGTTACCCTGAGAAGCAACTGCCAACAGTGTGAGGAGAATCAGCCCTTCTCCCCTCCAATCTCCAAATAGTTTTGTCCTTTATTTTATAGGGCTTAGTTTATATTAGAGAAACTCAAAATTTAGTTTATTTCTCATCACCATATAGTGTAGAGGGGAGAACACCCAGAAGAGGATGAGGACACTCATCAGGGGACTCCATCACTTCTTTCTCCAGCTGGCCAATGGAAACCTCCCCTTACCTTTTTTTTCCCCTCTCTTTCTCTCCCCTTTTTTCTCTTATTTGTGCCCCCAAAGTACCTTTTGCTATAAAGAGTTGATGTATATCATCAACTATGGATCTGGCAACACAGCTAGGGGCATGTAAGCGTACCTCAATGACCTTTCTGCATCAATGCTATTTACATACAATAAGAAGAATTAGTGGACAGCAAATATGGCTTGCTAACAAGCAAATAAAACACCGCATACTTTAAAGCCTCTAGAAGAATTTTAAAATGCAGTATCTTTCCCCCAGTACCGAAATTATATAAAATCCATGGCTATACTCCAAGGAGATCTGCAATCCTTTTTCAGTTGCTGGTGGTCAAAGTTGTAAATGGACATTATGGCATAACTCATGAGAACAAAGTGGTAAGGAGGATACAGAAAAACAGATGGTAGAATTCTGATCATTAGTTATTTATTTTTAATTTAAATAAATTTTATTAATAGCCATATTCTATTTCCATATTTACTTAAAAAATTTAAGAGACTAGAATAAAACTTAGAAGTTGAATATTAAACTGTCATGCTGTTAAAATGTTCTATTTTTACAAATAAAACCTGCTTATAAGATTTGGAGAATAGACAAAATAAAATAAGGATTTATTTAATTAATATATTTCAATCCTGGTTTACATTTGTATTTCATTTTAAAGAAATACTCTTCTTTGCTAGTGTGAATAATTTTAATTGGTTGATTGGTATCAAATTCAAGATTTCTAATACTTTTTCTCATGTCCAGTCTTTTTTGAGTAAGACATTGGAAGACAAAAGAATGTTTTACTGGTTTCACCTAAAACAAATCCTTTTCTGCACAATAAGAATAAAATCTACTTTAATAAATATGAGCACATTAATACTACACACTTTGCAATTGTTATATTACTTTAATGCAACATTAGCTTAAGTTTAAAAATATTAATTGAAAACTAACACTTAATATAGTGTATGATACGTGTTTATAAACGTTGGTTTCACATGAAACAATACAGATTGTCTACCTAATTAATCAGGATCTTTTTGATTTGTTAAAAACAAGACAACTTACTCATCTGTTTACAAATCACTTAACGGGTTACAAAATTTTTTTTGTCGTCACTGTGTTCTCACCAATATGGGAACTGAAAGGAACTGAAAGTCCACTGCATAACAAAAATCACGTCTTAATTAACAAAACAGAGCTGTGTGATAATTTCATGATTACAATTTACAAGAAGGAGATAGTATTTTCTGGAAAAGAAAGGTGTTACCTAACATAAAAAAATATGCAGACCTTCTCTAAGGTTCAGAACGCACTATGGGATAGAATGCTGAAAGTCTGTGATTTAAGGATAAAATTAAGGGAGGGGGGATGTGTGTATATGGAAATGCAAGCAAAACTAAGGAAGGGAAACATAAGATGCATTTTATAAGCAATCAAGCCTGGAGAACATAAGGATTTTATTTGAATGACTACCAATCATATAAAGATATGCCATTGTCTTAATGGCATATTTAAACTATGTAGATGTTCACTGAAAATGGAGCCAAGCAGGATAAGAGTAACACCTCTGAAGGTGCTGGAAATGACAAATGGAGAAAACACATTAAAAAGGGCTCTTCTAGGTTTGTTTCTAACCGATTAGTAGAAACTGCTTAAGAACATGAAAGGCATAAAAAACAAGCACTCATGAAATGGAAAAACTCACCAACAGTGAGGAAAGAGTGGTAATGGCAGAATGAATGCAATGGTCTCTGGGAAGGCAGGTTTTAATATACTTCCAGTATATTCTCAAGTATAACTCCTTCCCATGGGAAGCAGTTATTGAGGTAAAAATTAATTCAGGAAAGTGACAGGTCCTCAGTGAAATAATATTAAGGGCACAAGCAGAAACTAACCTATATGAAAAAAAGATAGAAAGTACATAACCTGAAACTTAGGAAAGATTACTGAAGGGGAAGTTGATATGAACACAATAGAACCAACAAATGGGAGGGGGAATCAGTATAAAATGGTCCACAGTTAGCAATATTAAAAATATTTTTCCTCCTGCTTTTAATATATATTAATATAATAAAAAGCAGATCAAGGAAAGACTTCTCTCACCCAAAGGAAAAATCTAAAACCATGATATGTAGAAATCAGAAATACCATGTGTATTTGGTTCAGTCTTCAATTTAAGAAACATTCACTTTTACTTCATATTTAGATAGGAAAAAAACAAACAAACCCAAAACCACAAAAAAACCCAAACAAACACAAAACAAGCAACCATCCACATAAAAAATAAAAACAACAACAACAACAATCATCCCAAATCCCTCACAACCACCTTGAAGTAAAAACTGAGGTTAGAGAAAGAAAAGCACAGGTGAGACAGAGGTTTAATAACACTCCAGCTATAGCAGATTTTCCTCCAATAATCTTCGAGCCACAGTAAATAACAAATGGAAGAACAGTTGAGCTAACTTCAGTTTCCAGAAAAAACATAATTAAAATAAAAAGCTTTTGCTGAGAAAACAGAAGATAAGAAGGAAAACTTCTGTAACAAAATACGTCACATAGACCTAATGCCTTTCTATAGGAGAATACACAGCAAAGAACTTCTGATGGACTGACTGATGCTCTGTATTTTGCTCCTTTTGGTAGTTCACAAGCCAGCTTTAAAAGCATTGCTGAAATAAGGGGACTGCACAATGGATTGGAAAAGTTGATAGTATTTTGCCATCGAATATGTAAGATGGATTAATTGATTTTCTGCAGCTTTGGAACCCTTGTCCATTACTGTTCAGTATTTCCATTAACTATCTGGATGATGGGATACTGAATGACCTTCCTAAATTTCCAAATGGTACTGAAGAATGGGGAAAAACTGAAAGAACTCTGGAAGAAAGTAGCAAGACTTCAAAACTGTCTACACCAGAAAAATGATTCAAATTAAAAACAGACCGCAATTTAATCAGGAAAGCTGCAGATGTCCACACTGCACTCGTCAACTCTGTAAATAAGAAATGGTTAATTGACTCAATGGCTGTCCTAATGACAGGATTTAAGGACTGGATCACAATTAAAAGTGACTGTCATACATGTGTGAAAGACATGGGAGATGACCAGGCAAGAATACAGTCCACGTGGCCCAAAACAACCATTCCACAGGATTTGAGAGGGGCCAGGGCTTCACCCAGAACATGCTGCATCATCTTGGGCATGGCACTTTAAGAAGACGTAAGAAGATGAGAAATGGTTTGGACAGGAACAGTAATGATGATTAGAGGGTAGAAGATAGTAGGGAGAACACAGAAATGTTACTTTCTAACTGCCAGAG
>WTSP01026996.1:0-42269 GCA_025331215.1 Actenoides lindsayi | reverse complement strand
GATGGTAATTCCATCCCCGTCACCACTGATGCTGTGGAGCAGGCACCAGGGCAGTCCCAGCCTGGGCCCCGCAGCAGACGGGAGCTGTGTTCAGGGGCTGGATTCTGGTACTGGGTTCAGGAACACACAGACCGGGATTGAAGGCAGAACGGACAGAGTCCTCCTTGGGTGCTCCAAGGAAGGAACCGAGAGAGGACCTGAGCCAAGCTAAGCAAAAGCTGGCAAGGCAGTCCAAGAGGGGAGAAGAGCCCAGAAATCCTTTGGATCCCTCAGCTCTAGCCTAATAATAATATGACGTCTATGGGATGGAATCCCTCATTGGTCTGTCCCCTCCTCCCTGCAGGTGCCGCCTTTTACTTTTCTGCACCCCGCAACATGGCACACAAGATCCAGCAGTGGCCTTGGTCTGCACACCAATCCTTGGTAGTAACTCTAACCATGGGGTGTTCTCACTGCTAGAAGCAGACACTGTCTGTGAGAACAGGCTGCTGACTTCAGACAGTGCAGTCAGAAGAACTTAGCTGAAAAGTAAAATCACTGAACAGAATTAGTTCTGTTCTCACTCAAAGCAGGACACCTCACAAGACACTAATATCCTTCTAAAATGATACTAGCCTAACAGCTCGCTGCATTTAAAGAGCTGCATCTTAATCTCGCCGCGGTCGGTCCCCTGCTGCTCGCACTGCTCATCCTCACGTTCCTGCCTTCCCTTGGAATCAAGACGTCATTCCTGGTGTGTCTGCATGGCTGCAGCTTTACACGTATGCAAAGTATGTGGTGTGGCTTCAGGCAAAGCCGACGGCACCGTTTGGTCACGTTTAGGGGAGGGAAGAATCATTTTGTCTTCCAGTACCTTTTCACAAAATTGCTTTGGGATTAAAAGGATATGTACTTAACCTTCAGAGCGGTATCTACAATGATTTGCCGTTAACATTGAAATGCTGCATGGGTTTCAAATTAATTCATTTTGAAGTAGATTTGGATAACTGTTGGGCTAAAATTGAGATCTCGCAGGAATGAAAGAAATTAGGGAAGCTTAATGTAATTTGTGCTTGGCTTGCTTGTATGACAGGAAAACAATACAGCCAAAAAAAAAAAAAAAGGGGTGTACTGTTTCCTTCTATAGAAATGTAAGCTGTAGTTTAAAATAAGACTGTTCCTAAGGTGTTGCAGGCATTATAAAGTACACAGTTTATGAACAGATGCTGTGTCTACACTGAGATTTAGAGATGTGAGCGCAGCTCTTGCACACTCACCTAAGTACCCTTAGATGGCCAAACTCAAATGTCACAGCAGGACTGTCACTGCATTCAGAGTAACCTTAGATTGCCAAACTCAAATTTCACAGCAGGACTGTCACTGCATTCAGCGTGTGCTTCAAGACAAGGCTGGGACTTCAAGTAAACATCTCAGCTGAGTGCAGTCCTGCCCTCGCTTCACCATGGCTGCTGCCTCATTAGCTGTTTTACAGCTAGTCAGTGGTGTGTTCATCTGGTACCTGGTCACACCTTCACAGAATGTTGTGTAGGTTCGTGATGAGAAGTCGGTATCCTCTAATTTGGCCTGGCACAAGTCTGGATTTTGGTAAAAACTTCCTTATTTGTATCACCTAACTTAGCAAATGTTTGCCTAGGACTGTCTGTGATATCTCTTTGGACCTTGAGCTCTGTATGCACATCAGTTTTATTGTTCCCGTTTTCAAAGGCAAAAAAAAAAAAAAGAAAATCTTGGTCTAAGAGCCACGAAAGAGGTGCACAGGTAAAGTCAGAAACTGTTGCTTGGCTTGCAAGTCACTAACGTGAAAACTATGCTAATCTTTTCCAAAATGTATTGTAGCTGTGCTGTTATATTATTTAATTTTGGCCTCCTTTTGCAAGCCCTGCTAAGATTGTTTTATGCTTACGTAGGTGCGCAGATGCAAAGTTCCTGTTATTTCCATAGCAGTAAACTTTATATGTGGATTGAAAAATGGGTGGGAGTTAAAAGCAGTGCCTTTGACAGTCAACTTTCTTTCTGAAAGCAGTTCTTTACGTCCCAGCAAAGCCAAGCAACTGAAATTGAGGGGCTGCCAAAGCATGCCATGTGTGGCTTGCAGTGTGCATTAGAGAATGCAACAAGGGAGTCTACTAATGCAAGAAAATTTGTTGTAATTCTTTTTTAATCTGGGATCTTTCCTGAATCATTTCGGTTTTAATTAATGTTGGCATATTGCAGACTGATTACTTCACTTTAATCAATTACCACTCATTAGATGAACCTCTGCAACTGTTGTGTGTGCTACTCCAAGCTCACCTCAGCTCTCCGGTAATGTGGTTAACTTACACCTTTGAAAGCAGTTAATATCTGTTCACTACCCACCAGCCTAGCATAGCACTAAGATAGAATCAGGTATTCTGTTGGGTTAAAATAAAATGCAGATCACATGAGACTTTCTTCTTAAGCTACAACTGCAGTTAATTACTACTCATTTGCTTTTGCTGTGGCATTGCAGCTCTGCTTTACAGGTAGGGTTGAGCTGCCTTCTTATTCAAGAACACCCATTTTTATTTTCCAGCTTGAGGAAATGCTATTCTTCCATAAACTTAAAACTGAGCACACTCTTAAGTATTCTCCTAAGCAGGAAAAGCTTTAAGTACTCATTTAAGTGGTTTTCTGAATTGGGATTAAAACTCCAAATGATCATTTTTGTTTGTTTTTTTCCCCTCCTGAGGATCCTTCATTACAATGTTTTCTCATTGTCATCGTCTGAGTTAAAGTATTAAAACCATAGTACATAATCAAGTGACGCTGATTTATTGTAGTGATGAACGTGTATTTACTGCTGAAATAATATGGATTTTTATGTTTATATACAGCAATGTTGATAGACAACAAAGTTACGAAGACATAGGCAACAAAGACGAAGTTATCGCTGTCTGAATTTTAACAGGAGTATTTATCAAGTAAAGTATAGTCTAAAACTTCTTTATTGTATTTTATATCTAACTCCTGAAATCTAGTTCTTTGATGCCATAAATTTAGAGATAAAATAGACCACAGCCTATTTCCTGTGCATTTATAAACTCCTGAAGATATGTTGTCTTAAGGAGACACCTGCTTATTTATTAGAAATGACACATTCCTAGCACATTTTTTATTTAATGGCAAATAAATCGCCATTCTTCCATCAGCATTTCCAACATAACTAAATAATATTCAAATCTCGGGCAAGCTAACCAAATTGAGTCAAGTCATATTGATACCCTGACAAAAGTTTAATAATTTTCATCTTTACTGCTTGCGTTTAAAAGCATTTTCAAAGACACAAAATCAAATCTCAACTTTATTTCTGTACAGTTGAAAAGTTGGTGTCAGTTAAATTCAGTTTCCACACAGATTTTCCTTCCCTGAGACTGATACAGAACCTCTGCTCCCATTAGGAATTTACTAGTGTTATAATTTTTGAAAACTCCCTTAGCTGATCCTATTAGGGCAGTAATAATCTTATTGGAAAATTGCAGCAGATTCAGCATTTACTAGTATCACCGTGGAAAATTTAAATTCCAACTATTATTTTTTCAGTGAGACCAATGCTACTGATGTTTTCTTACAACTTCTTCGGCCTGAAACTCACCAGTCATGCAACAGTTTGATCTTAACAAAGACCTTCTTTCTCGAATGAATGTACCTTTGAACTTTGTATTTGTCTTTTATATTCAGTTTCCTAGAAATGAAATTGAAAAAAAGAGGATGAAACAGCTCACACATTTGAGTCTGTGGCATTTGATTCCACAGTGGTCTGAACTTGTGAATGAGGAATGCAGAAGCCTTTCTTAAAGTCAGCCCACGTGGTCATGCTCTAGGTTTCTAAAGCTTTCTATCATACATCTCACAGATGAGGCTGGTAGAAAAATCCCCTTATTTCTGCACTTGAGTTAGTTTTAAGCCTGTTACACTTCACACACGTGTAAAATAGGTGTCTTTCCAGCTTTGGTCTCTTAAGTGAAATTTAGGAAATGCTTGTTGTGTTGGAAGAGATTTAAATGCCTCCTTCATTTCAGAAAGAAATACCTAATTTCTCAACTCCTTTTATGACAGAAAGTTAGAAGAAAACATCAATAGATGTTGATATTTTAAGACTTTTCTCCCTAGTTTTAAAATACAAAAGCTTTTTTATTTTTAGATCGTGTACCTCTACATTTTCTGAATTAGCCATTTGAGTAAAATGTTGACTTACTAGTTTGCACTTCAATTGAACTTGCAGTAACTCCGATGGATAACGGAGATTCATCCACTCATGGAATTCACATTTATCCATTCATAACAGAGTTGATGAACTGTAGGCTCTGGTGATAATCTGATCAATGCTGCTTGAAACAGCACCTGAAAAACTGTTGGGTTTTGCTCCTGAACTTGAATAAACTGCTCTTCAGACACACTGGGGGCACTAGGGAGCAGAGGGCAGCTTGCACAGAGGGACATCTGCCTTTTGGTTTTAAGGGCTAAAAAAAAAATGAGCATTTACTTGTGATCGTGATGCTGTTTGGAAGGATTTGGTTAACTATCCTTGAGAGACTTGGACTTGAGTGCTGAGGTGAATCAAGACTTGAATTTATTCCCAGACCTTTGAGTATACCCTGTCAAATTAGCTGCACACTGCAGTGTTTTCCTTTAAAGGCAATGTTAGGCATTTGTAAATCAGGACTCTGAATTAAGTAGAAGCTACTATGGCTTCGGATTTCAATTACGCAGTAACGTCTAATATAGTCAGAAAATTAACTAAGATCTTTTTTTGCAGTCAATGTTTTGGTTTCAGCAGTTTTCCTTAATTTCTTAGAAAGCATTATAGCTGCCTAAAACTTCTTTCTGTATGTGTACCGTGCTGTCCTGCTCCTGCTTACAATGATGTGCTTTCAAAGGGTAAAAAAAAAATATTCAGTTTTGTCTGCCTTTAAAGGGTAAAAAAGTTTGGTTTCATCCCAGGTCCTACTTTTTCTCCTCGGAAGGTGCTTTTATTACAGATTTATACCTGACATCAGTTTTGACTTGTTTAGCCTAATCTTAGGGTGCACAGTTACATACTTCTCCCTCCTTTTAATGTAAAGAAGTTAATTCAAACGTTCTTGCTCTGTCTCACCTCTAGATTCTCTCTCCTGCTTCTCTTTCTGTAACTCTTAAATTATCCATCTGATCTTTGAGCTCTTCGAATCTGTTTCTGCAGAAGCGTTGAGATTTATTACCTCGGGTTTTGACATTTTACATTCTTCATTGTGACTTTTCATTGTATATAACAATAGCTGCCTGCTTCTAGCAAAGTCTGGGCTAACAAACAGTCATTGTTTGTCGGATGTGGAAAAAAAAAACCTCACTGTTTAAATAATGGGGGAAAGAGAGTGCGTGTGTCTTATATTTCTGTTACTTCTGTTTAAGGCATCAAGCAGTATTGAGGATTTCCAGTCATCTAATGATGTCTACTGTTTCCCTCTTTTTTTTTTTTTTTTCTTCTTTTTTTTCTTTTTAATAAAGTTTTCCTATTGGCACACTGCATTTTAAGTAGAAAAGAGTAAATTGTTGTCCCTTCTTCCCGTTGTATCTCTCTTCTACCTCTCTGGTTAACATGCCTGCTTTGCTCCTTTCACTTAAACATGGGATTTTCCATCTGTTTATGCTGAGTGCAGCTAGCAAAGACTCCAGTACACAGCCAAGACCTCATCCACTCTAAGTTACTTAACTATCTCTGGGATGCAATTTGCTGATTGGGAATATTTTGAATCAGGCGAGCACTCATTCGGAAATACAGTCTCATTCCGTTCTCTTTGCAAAAGGTTTCTAGTAATGCTTTCCAAGCCAGTGACATTTTTCTATGTTTAACACAAAATTTAACATTCTCTGTTGCCCTTGGATAAATTTGGATGGGGAAGGACATATTCATGTAGTTTCTGAGATTATCAAATATAAGTGTGATTAATTTTCTAAGCGTTTGGCTCGTAGAACTGCATTCAGTTTAATTTTTTTGCTGTTACTGAAATGTTTCACAGCTCAATGTGTCTAGTACTGGCGAATGTAATTTGCTCACTGTAATGTAAATAATCAGGAGAAAGGAATGGATGTTGCTTCTTTATACGGTTGGGTTTTTTGTGGGGGTTTTTTGCTTTGTTTGGTTTTGGGGTTTTTTTTGTAGTGTTATTCAGCTTAGAATTGACAGTGAGCCTTTGAAATCATTTTTCAGAGAAATTGTCTTGGAAAACAAATTTCCAAACACTGTTTTGGGAGGAGGAAGAAAAATTCCAGAAGAGTTACTTGGGTTTGTCACATCTTCATAGTTGCATCATTAAACATTGTGGAATAAGGCTCTGTGTAATTTTGACGCCCTTGCTCCTTTTTGTGTTTTACAACATTCTCAGGCAACGATGTGTCCATCTAATGAAAAATACTAAATAAGTAAAAAGGGGGCTGAGACTTTTGCTAAGGAGGAATGAACTCGGGACCTCTGGTTGTATGAACATTTAATACTGCTTACTAAGTGACACCTTAGCAGGTAATATGTTTGTACAAAACAAATCTTGAATTACTCAGTTTGTGAAGATTTTATGACTTGCCAATGCCTTTCTTAAAGAAGACAGGAAAGGTATAGGTAGAAGAAGTTTCAAAATGGTTTGCAGACAAGTTCTGAGGAGCACTGGTAAAAAAAATCCTTCTCCACTGTATTTTGTGAAGACAAGCTTATGGGAAGGTGATCATCATTTATGACAATAGTATATATGTAAAAGATGATTATTTTTTAATATTTATTTTAGGGTTGTGAGGTTGTTTGGTTTGGGTTTGTTTCTTTTAGTTTTTGGTTGTTTGTTGCTGGTTTTGGCTTTGTTGTTGGTTTGTTTGGTTTTTTTATACTGTGGGTTTTTCATTTAGGTAGAGGTGGTGGTAACAGGAGGTTGCTCCTTTCTCTCCTTTATAATAACTTGAAAAGTCTGAAACATTCCTTGCACACTCTTTTTGGCAGTGGAAACCCAGTGGAGTCTTGCCAAGATAGTTGATCTATTCATCTATTCATCAACTACTCTTTTATGTTCTTTGCACCAACAGATCTTGCTGAGGGAAGGTTGCAAAAAGATACTTGTTGCTGATTCTCTTTCTTTACTGAAGAAAATGCATCGAACTCAGATGAAGGGTGTTCTAGTAGACGGTGGGTACAGAGGAAACATGGTGTCTTCCAGGGTTTTGAAGTTTCTTACTTGGTTTATAGACCTGAGCCACATGACTGAATGCTAGGGAAGCTCCCCAGAGGCCTCAGCCTCAGTGTTGTCTCTGATTTGTCGAGTGTAGTAGGATAGTAGCTGCTTTCCCCTTTGCGAAGGAACTACTCATATCTAATTACAAGATTCCCAGCCTGCAGCTTTTCCTCTTAATGTCTGCACAGCCAGTAATGCATCATGTCTTGCAGTTTCTCTGTAAAGGTGAGAAATGCTGTTCAGCGTCAATGCGGACAGTCAGATGAGCATAACCTGCAACCCAAGCAAAAGCTACAAGATAGCTTTCAGAAAATGCAGAAAACATTTTGGAAGATGCAAGTGATGTGTGAGAGCAGTGCTGCAATTCACACCAGCTGAGGGTTAATACCAGGAGGCAAAAGCTGGCAGAAGGACAGGAGATCACAGCTTCTGCTACAAAACGCTGCAGAGATAACAGGCACTCATTCAATGCTCCTGTTTTTTGGTTTGCCTTGTGCCCCTACAGCACTGATGCTGAAGAGCCTCAGTCCTGCCATTATCAGCAGATCTAAACATTTCTTGGGCTGTTAATAGAAATGCTGCTTCAATATTGCTCTTCAATTTTTAATAGGCTCTGTTAGGCAGCTTAAGAAATACATTAAGAGCAAGGTCCCTTTCTGTAATAGCAGTGTGTTCATGCCTGCCTTATGAAAAAGTAAACATGGAGTTTGTTAACAAAACTGCTACAAATTTGGTTTGTTTTGTTTTGCTTTTTAGAGGAGAATATCTGCGAGTCATGCCTGTCTCCAATACTTCCTTCAGGTAGGATGATTTTCTAGAAGAGAGAAATATTGTTGGGGTTTATTTTCTTTTTTTTTTCCTCTTTTCTTTTTTCTCTTTTTTTCCTTTTTTTTTAAATGTATTTCTAGAGGAACTACTGTTTGTTTTTATTCATAGAAATGTGTAGTATTCTCCTTTAGTAATCACTGTATAAAGTTCAGTCTCCTGTGCAAAGCTTGCTTATGAATTCACATATGGGAATGGAGTCTAATTTGAAATGCTTTTGTTGCAGTAAACCCAGATTTTCTTTCTCGCTCTTCTTTGACTTCCTTATTTTCTGTTTTGAAATACATGGAAGGCAACTTAATTCTCAAAGATTGTTAAGATTATTAGAACCACAAAATTGAGGTGTTACTACCAAATCTTGTCCAACTCTGTTGAAAGATTTTAGCTGAACTTGTCAGATTATAAAGTTTTATGGAATATATTCCGAGTCGTGGAAAAATCTTGGCTTCAGTCACTGCTGTCGTACTTGAAACAACTTAGACTGTAGTTTTAATACATCTTCTAAAGTTAGTTTTGAAACTAGAAATTCAGGATATTATTTTGAAGATGTGCATTTTGCAAGGCAACTATTGTTCAGAAATACCAACGTAGTTGTTGGTCATCTTGTGAAGAAGTATTAGAGTATCTGTCATGGCATCTTCAAACAAGTATAGGTAAGACATCCATATATAATAAATGCTTTTTTTTTTTCTTTGCTGAGCACACATAGCCCCCTAGAGTAGCTTAAAGTTTTTTTTTTCTTCTGGTTAGTACCATTTTTCACTTAAATAAATAAAACCAACTCTATTGTGATCACATACACCAACGCACAGACCACAGCGGTCACGCGGTGATAGAAAACCTGGCAGAGCAGTCTGTGCTAGTGCCTTGAATTGCATCTGTCGAGGCGGGGGGGAGCCAAGGCATCGAATAGGGATGATGCTGATGAGCGAGATGGTTATTCTCTAGATATGTGGATATGGTATGTAGACTTCTAATTGTGGTGAAAAAATCATGTGGGTGTCAAAAGGCACATCATGCACTTAGGCAGCTTCTTGCCAAATTTCGAGATTGTGGCATGCAGTGTAGGTGCTACAACTGCTCCATGTTCTCTGCACTAGGGCAGGAATTATTTTGCTGACTTTTCTTCAAAATGGCTCAATTATTTGGTGGTAGTTTACTCTTCTACCTCCCAAACTTAGTGTGTAGCACATACTAACCTGAAACCAAAACTCTCCATGGTTTCTATAAATGAGCCAGAATAATTTGGAAATTTTTTTGAGAGGTGTGTTGCTTGATGTTTCTATGGGCGTAATAGAATGCAGGCATATGCCACTGTGGCCACTGAATCATTTGTTTCACTGCCCTGTTGTAATCAATGTACTTTTTCCCAGATGCATCCAGGTCCTTCAACGTGGTGGTGTTCCACTGCAGACATATGTTTCACAAAGAGTGCCTCCCGGTATCTAACACAGTAAGGAACTAATTTATCTCTCTGACACCTTTGCCAAAGATAAGAGGACAAGTTATTTCCCTTTGTCAACTGTGGAGAAGGGCATGGGTCTATCAGGAATTACAATATCGTTACTATAATTATTTGTGATGCTACCCCAGGGTAGTATGTGACTAAGGCTGTCATTACAACTAAAGTTCATCCAATTTAGAAACAAATTGCTCCTGTTTGAGAAGTATTTTATCACTTTCTCCAATCTGAATATGCAGTGCAGCTTTGAAACATACGGGGAATAAAACCTATTTGATATTTTTGTTAATTATTTTCTGTTGCAGCTCTCACTTCAAGTACATTTAATTAAAACCGAGACTAAATACATTTTCTCATGTGAACCATATTAAGTGATTCTGACCTGGAAGAAAAAAGTGACTCGTGTCAGAGTGAATATTTAATATGGTTATTTAATTTATTTAATATTTGATTGACTTGTTAATCTATTTAATATTTCAATATCTTCATGCTCAGAACATGTTTTTCTTCATCAAGGAAAGATTTTTGCTTTTCTATTTATTTTTTTTTCATGAAAACAAACCAAAGAAAAAGTAACTTCTAAATATAACCAGTTTTGAATTTAGGAATGAAAGCATCAGAATGGTAACAAAATCACGAAAACTGGAATTTAATCTCTTCTGATTGTGTATCTGTCTCTGAAAATGAGCATCTAGTGAAAAAATAACTTTGGTGAGTCACTTAATCTGCAAGTAACCAAACAAAATGCTTGTAGCCATATGGTACAGCATGTATACTTAAATGTGTTATGAAAATCTTAATGAATTACATAATTTTCACGAGAAAGCCTAACAACTAGGAAATATTTTTTAGAACAATATTTACCACAAATTCTGTTAACTGAGAAATAATCTGAAGTTTATCTAGCATTCTCAATTTTTTGGGACAGGTAACTTGTCAGGTGGGATTTTTAAATGTGACATGGTTATGCCATGATATATATTCTATAGTACATACAAATGCACCAGTATCTGTATATATCTGAGCCAAATTTTCCAGCGCTACAGTATTTCTTGGCCTTAGGCAATCAGTTGTTACTGGTATTTGGTTACTGGTGACGTACTGAAAGGAAAGTAGTGCTTGAATGAAGCATCGTGCCGAGCTAAACACAGGAGTAACAATAAAAACACATTTCGTATCAAAAGGACTGTATTTGGGCCATATTCTGGGCTGTTAACAATCGATAGAGCACTGTCCGAAGACCAAGCTGTGATTAAGACATCCAGCAATCTTAGCCAACCAAGTGACTGACTCTTTTCCTTATCCATGTACACAATCAGTGGTACTTCTGACTGTATTTTTAATTTTCACTGTGGAAGAGGTTTGACCTTACCCTTCTGGGGGGGTGCTGGTAATGCACTTGGAGTGAGTGGTGAGGCTCTTTGACTCCAGAGAAGCCTGCTGTGAGCAGTGATGTTGAGGAAAGCATTAGCACATTTCATTCACCTTCCCCCATTCTAACGCGGCCGCATTTCTCTAAGAGTTTCTTGTTTTCTTTTTAATTTCTAGGTATCCTCTGTCCAGTTCTGCAACATATGCAGTGCCAAACACCGAGGGCCAGGAAGCGCAATCCTGGAGATGAAGAAATAGAAATCCCCTAGTTCTCCATGCCAGTCTGTGACACCAAATATGTTATGACCTTGCAGAGGCACTGTAGTTCCTGTCAGTCCTTATTTCTGTCTATAGTTCTGATTGTGATTTAACACTGGGTTCTCTTAACTTTATTGAACATTTTGGGGAAAGAGAAAATGTGGGAATCTTTCCCTAGTAAGTCTTCGTTATGCAATTCACGTGTCACTGTTCCTTTGCTCAGCTCATTACTTAACCCTGAAAAAGAGAGAAATAAAATGGGAAGAAAAAACTCAACAGTTTGGAGATTTGTGCTTGCTATCGGTTAAAGTGCTTTCCAGTGTGGAACCAGATCAGGCTCATGGTTAGATATTGGGGGGGAAAAAAAAGATGAATTGCCATGAATTCAGCCCACCAAACTACTTCAGTCCTGATTTAGTGAATTGTTTGACTTGAGACCCACAGGAGTCCCAACTGCTTTCAGTGGGACTGCTTCAGGACTGGCAGCTGGCTGTGTGCTGACTCATACATTAAATGAACAAACTCCATAACTGCTTATCCCACACACTGACAATTTACCTTGGTTGTGTGGTTATTCATTCACAGTTTGTTTATAAACTGCTTATTTTCTCAATTAATCTTCACAATGCAGTAGTTTAAGGTGGGCTTTTCTCATGTTAAACTCATCCAGAAACTATTTTTTAATGTTAGTGGTAGGTTTTTACACTTCCTAAGTGTGGTTGTAGTATCACTGGGGGGGAACATCTGGCCTTTCAAAGTTCAGATCTATGGGAGTTTCTTTTGACCTTAACAATATAATAGGTCAATTAAACAAGTCCAGCTGGATGTTAACAAAAAAATATTTTGAACACCTTAAAGTAACTTCTATTATAGAAACCTGGATTTCTAGTTTAAGTAAATCCTTTATGCTCTTGATATCCTCCAAGCAGTTGGCTGAGCTGATCTGGCAATGTGAAGAGTGATTTTTGTTGTCCACTGTGTAGATCCATATAATACCGGAATAAAATTTGAGTGTATTAGGCTAGGATTTACTCTGCATGGTTGCAGAGACAGAATTATCATCAAGAGGATAGATCTCTCAAAAAGATAGTGATCATGTTCTAGTACGATAATACAGACAGCTGAGGGAAAAATAAGAAATGGTGCAGCTTATGGACTTGAAGTAGATGAAATAAGAGGAGGATAGAAGCTTAGCCGTGCAGAATATAGTCCCTGTACATCAAGCATCACCTGTAAGAATTACTGCCTGTCTCTGTTGCAGTTTGTTTTCAGCAGCTCGCACAGGTAGTCTCAGGTACATTGTTCATTTACCCATTCTCTACTGCGCCGATCAGAAAAGCTGCTTTGATTCCTAGTAAATGGAACGCTCCGCTGAGCTCATGGGCTGTTTCACCACGCTGTTTGAGCTCTTGCGTGTCTGTGGACAAGTTTAGAAACTTTTTTTTTTTAAAAACCCCTCTTCCTCAGTAGCTCTTAAGCAGCTTTTCTGTACCCGGGGAATGTGCTGTGCAATGCCGTAAGCTGTCAGCTTGCTGGGGAAAAAAAAAAGTCCAATTACTCCTATACAATTTTGACACAAAGTGTTGTGTTGCTGGGAGTTCTGTGATAGCTTAAAGCAGGTCTATTGTTTACTCCTGCTTGGCCTTCAGTTTCCTAAAGCATTTGAGCGTTCAGTGACTCAGTTTGTTAGCCTGCCGTCGCTGGCAATCGGACTGCGTTATACCCGGGCGTATTCTTAGCATTGTGCAAGTAATTTTAAATCACTGTATGAAAATCTAATAAAAATCTTCTCTGAATCCAAAGCTTCTTTCATTTGGGCTTCAGGGACTACCCTTTTCATGTTCCTGAATTCTAAATTTGCTCATTAAAATTCAGCAAGAAACGTGCAGTCCTGACTTTGATTCACTTTTCTTCCGAAGAAGCCTTCACATCATAGAAAATATCTGAGGCTTGAGTCTTAAAATATTCAGCTACCCAAGAGCTTTTCTTCTGGAGAGCAGTTCTGCCTAAGAAGTAGCCTTAAAGTTGCATAACGCTTCAGAAATGTACGGAATAGCACTTACCCGGTTTCACCAGAGATTATTGAAGATGTCAATCCATTTATCAAAGCTCTTATGCTTCTAACTTAAGGTAAATTTAAGAAGAGAATTTTTTTTTTCTTCACTGATTTCTTTAACTGTGACCAATACAACTAACTGAAAGGGTATGTGATGGACCAAGTGAGAATGTATCGGTCTGTCATATCAAAGAGACAAATGTTTCTTAGTTATACTGGGTCTTTGGATGATTTTTCTCATCCAGCTGTGGTGTTATTTTGAGACTGGTGATGCTGTGTGATAGACGTGGTGGCAATGTTGGGCTACACTGAAGAGAACTCAGTTAAAAGCGACAGCATCAGAATAAAGGTTGACATCTGCAAAAGGAGTTATTTTTTCCCAGCAGGCCTGTGGGTGCGGGGAGTAAAGCTCTAGCCAGTAGTTTTTGTGGGTAGTAAGAAGTGCCCGTTGCCCTCGTGATAAATTCATTATTTCTTGGGTGATCTTTTTATGGCTGATGGACAGTGTCTGAAAGGGGCTGGGACAGGCTCTGCAGATCTTTTGGGTGTTATTGTAGTTGGTCACTGCATTGACTGGCTTTTGCCATCTCCTGCTACAGCTGAATTTCATGTTTACTGGCTATTAACTGTGTCTTGGTGGGCTTGAGAAGCTCCTCTACCAGAGCAGTGATGTATTGAATCAGCTGTGTTTGGTGCTTGGGCAAGAGCCTGCTGCCCAGCATCACATGAATCAGTGGGTCAGTTCATACTTCAAGGAGTCGTTCTGTATACAACATATGTCCTCTAGCTGTAGCTGCCTCTGACAGCTGCTCACCTGTGGGAAACCTTGAACACAGCAGGTATTGTGTGTTGGAACAGCAGTAAGTTGTTCAGTGGCTGACACTGGTCTTGTGTTACAGAGCCAGAGCAAAGGCAAAATGAGAATTGTTTTCCCATTTTTAGATCCGCATCGTATTCCTATATTGGAAATAAGTGTTTTCACAGACAGTTGCTGCTGAGGACGTGAATGCAGATTTGTCAAGGACTATGGCGAGGCAAAGAACAAGAAATACCCAGTTGTCTGCTCTGTTCTGTAATGTATTTTTAGCAGGACGCTGTGCTGCAACATCTTTTTCTGAATTTTGGCCGATAGCTGGATAGAGACTGTCAATATTCTGTATAAACTGCATAGGTTGGCTTATCAAGTTTTCATCTTGGGAAATTTAATCAGTTTCTATCTTAGAGTTGAGGTTAATCAGCTAGAGTCTTTTCAGGAGGCGCTATTTTCCTCTTTGCTGTTGTGTACACTACCAGAGTGGTTTTCTGCTCGGTGAATAGAGTTCCTGACTGCAATTCAAGGGAACTGGAATTGTAAATAACCTCTTAAATGAAAACCTCACATTGGATTTCCCATTTCTGAAATGTGATTTAGCATTCAGGTATTTTATATCTCAACCACCTTGGAAAATACCCTGTCATCTCTACAGGTTCTTGGGACCAGTCCCTGCCTTTGTCATCTGATAGCAATTTGAAAAACTACTTGCAGGAAAATTCTTGCCTAATTCTGATCAAGGACCCTTATCCGAATGAGGAAAATTTCTCAGAGGAGACTGTTTTCCCTCTTTCCTGTTCTCTTGTACACTTCTGACTTCACATCCAGGCAGCGTAACTTTTACCTGTGTTTACAAATGCTAGGCACAACATCAGGGTCTCTTCCTCTCAAGAAGTTCTTCCCCCTCAATCAGATCTTTGCCAAATACTAGAGCTAAATCAATTGCTGTACTCCCAAAACAATTTAAACAAAACTTGTTAGAAACAAAGTATCATGTTTAGAGAATGACTCTTTAATTATACACTTTTGGGACTGGCTTCTTACTTCACTGCACCATGAAAGATTAATTTTCTCTTGGCATTGGAAAAATCCCAAAATGATGTTTTTTCCATTCTTCAAGACAATGTGTGCTTTCTTCTACTATAATAAAATATTAAATTATGCAGAAAACAGGACATCTGAAGTGTCTGAGGCATCAAATGCACAAGAGAATAGGATGCGTGAGAAGTTCTGGGAGAAGTCAATGAGTCATAGTGGGAACGACCTGAATTTAGTCTTAAAAGGCTTTGATAAATGGCCATCATAATAAGCTTTTGCAATAGGAGAGGCCTTAGAGGCTCTGATGTGTTCAGGCTGTGACATTCCCACAGGAATATGCATTATGAGCAGACAAGGCTGCCTTTAGCTTCTGCTCCTGGGTTGTGCTTAGGACCAGATGTGGTGCTGCAGCAGCAGTCAGAAACCTGCTGAGTGATGGCAGGTGCCCCTCCAGCCTGGAGGAGCTGCCAGAGGTGGTGGTGTAGTAGAGTCATTAAGGGCTAGAAAGTGGCAGAAGGGCAACTGAATTGTTGGTTGGGGTGGGGTTTTTTTCCCCTTGTTTTTAGTCACCCAGTAGGATTTAAGTTCAATTAGGGTGAAAAGGTAGTGTATCTTGGTGTCTGATGGCTGTAAAATTGCATTTAGCCAGGTGTCAGCTGGATGACAGGTCCCAAATAGAGTGCACATAGGATGCAGATTTGTCCGTCTCTGGTGGCAGTGGGGGACAAGAGCCACAATAGACAGTTGTGGATTTATTAAACATCAGATTAAGAGACATGTCTTTAAAAATGAGCAATTATGGTCATCGACAGGATGCACCACTGAAAAGGTTTTCAACTCTCATTTATCATTCTAGGAAACAGTGAAAACCATTTTGGTGATATGTACTTCCAAAACTGTATCGGAACAAAACAATAAGGGCATTTAAAGAGGTTATACCTTGTGCTGCTCCTGTAAAATATGTGTGCTCATAGTTGCAGCTGATTTTAAATGCTTCTTGCCATATGCTGCATTGCAGCGTTATACTGGAAAGGCTCATGCTGCTGGATCTGAAGATTTAAAATCTAGTGTTGCACAAGGAGATTTGGTAAAGAAATCAAATTATGAAGATTTCTTAAGCAGACTTTTCTAAATCCTGAATGCTTCCTCTCCCCTCTTGTGCCTCATCCCAACCTGTTCTTTTGTGACTCCACCCAGCCTTTATGCTGAATTGAATAGAACCGTGTTGCTGAATTCATTCACTGCTCATTCAGTTACTGTCCTTCAGGACAGGAGAGCTGCGAAAAGGGGAACCAAATGAAGTTCAACAAGGGCAGGTGTAGTGGCCTGCACCTGGGGAGGAATAACACCATGCACCAATACAAGGTAGGGGTAGACCTGCTAGAAAGCAGCCCCACAGAGAAGGACCTTGGAGTCATGGTGGACAAGTTATCATCCATGCAATGGATGATAACAAGTTACCATCCAGCAATGTGCCCTTGTGGCCAAGAAGACCAATGGTATCCTGGGATGCATGAAGAACAGTGTGTCCGGCAGGTCGAGGTAGGTTCTTCTCTCCCTCTACTCTGCTCTAGTGAGACCACATCTGGAGTTTTGTGTTCAGTTCTGGTCCTCCCAGTTCAAGAGAGACACACAAGAGGGAAATACCAGAGAGAGTCCAACAGAGGCTATGAGGATGACTGGATCATCTCTCTTAGGAAGAAAGGCTGAGAACCCTGGGACTGTTTAGTCTGGAAAAGAGAAGACTGAGAGGGGATCTTGTTAACGTTTACAAATATCTGAAGGGCGGGTGTCAAGCAGGTGATCATTCCTCTGTACGTGGCTTTGGTGAGGCCATACCTGGAATACTGTGTCCAGTTTTGGACCCTCTGTCCAAGAAGGACGTTGAGGTGCTGGAGAGAGTACAGAGGGGGAGCTACAAAGCTAGTAAAGGATTTGGAGCATGTCTCTTATGAGGAAAGGCTGAAGGATCTGGGGTTGTTTAGCCTTGAGAAAAGAAGGCTGAGGGGAGACCTTATTGCCCTCTAGTTGTAGCGAGGTGGGAATTGGTCTGTCCCTGGTGACAAGCAACAGAACAAGAGGAAATGGCCTGAAGTTGAAGCAGGGTTGGTTCAGGCTGGATATTAGGAAGCATTTCTTTGCAGAAAGGGCTGTCAGGCATTGGAATGGGCTGCCCAGGGAGGGGGTGGAGTCACCATCCCTGGAAGTGTTTAAGAGGTGGTTAGATGTTGTGCTTAGGGACATGGTTTGGTGGTTTTAGATAGGTCTAGGAATAAGGCTGGACTTGATGATCTTGAAGGTCTCTTCCAGCTGAAACTGTTCTATGATTCTGTGATTCCAACGCCAAACTAAAGCTGCAAGAAGAACCTGCAGCAATGATGCTTTCAGAGAAGACCTCTGGGCTGTAGAAACTTAGGTAATGAACCTCGGATAAGGGTGGAGTGCCACCCAGGAGAGGAAATTATGCGCTCGAGCTGCGTGAAACACTCCCATGGACATGGGGTTAAGAATATTATTGCCACAAAAGTGAAATGTCACTGCAGCTCTGCTCCCAGCTGTCTGGCTGAGCAGCGCTGTGTCACCATTTCCATCTCTGCCCTGCTTTAGTTTGCAGCTTTCTCTTCTAAATGGTCTTCACAAGCCTTTCTTGGGGCCGTCTTTTCAGATGTCACCCACTGCAACAGATCCTCAGCTATCATTAGGGATCCTGAGGAGTATCTCTGTTAGAAACAAATCATTGTCATCCCGGTCATTATGATGGGAGTGATTAGTGGTGCTGCATAATTCAGTTGTGAGACCATCACGCAGAGGAGTGCTCCAGTGCACCCCCAGCACAGAGCATTACACCAGCTGAGTTGTAGCAGGCTGCATTTCGTTGCTTTTTTTTGTTATTTAGACTTGACGCAGTCGGCATAAACCCGTTGGGTTGTTTGAGAGGCAGGAAGGTGCAGTTGTGGTTCTGTGCATTCAGCAGCCAGGCTGCTGCTCGGCACCTTTCTGTACAGGGCACCTGTGCTCTGCTAGTTCTGTGGGACTCCCAGTAGGCACAGTAGTAGGTGCCTTCATCGTTGGAGTTGAGGTCTTTCACTGATAAACGGCAGATGTCTGTACCTGTATATGAAGCAGAATATTTGTTCCTATAGGAATCGTCTTCATAAGAAACTTGATTTGATGTGATATACAGAATCCATTCCGGAGCTTTGTCAGGTAGCTGTCGGTACCAATGTATATAGTCAGACTGGAAATCAGATATGCCCTCGCCTTTGCACTCAATCCATGCAGTTCTACCTTTCCCTTTGGTAACAGACGCTTGACTCTGTTTCAGAAGCACTTGTGCTTGTCCATCTAGAAAGAAGGAGAGAAAAGAGAAGGAGTGCTCTTAGCCTGCTCTTCATTCACTCAGATCAATACGGGCAGCTTCTTGGCACTGCCCTGCGCTGTGCCACGGTGACAAGGGGAACCTACAAGACCAGGCTGCAGCCAGGGCCAGGAGAGGCAGCAGCAGCAGCGAGCCGCGGGGTCTCGCCATCATCTGCCTCTAGAAGGAAGGGGACAGCTCTGAGGAAAGGAAATGACTCCCTCGGCATCGCCCGGAGAGGCTGCCCTGCTGGCAGGCGGGTGATGTAGAAATAAAGCAGCCTGCCTGAACCCTGCTGAATAGTAACAGTCAAATTGAAGCCTTTACAGTAACGGCACAAACTCACCTTCTCTCTCTCTCCCTCTCTCATGCACACACACAATTACTTGAGCTCATTTGCCAAGTCATTTTGTAGACTGAAGCAAGTTGTCACAGGTAGAGTAAGCAACTATACTATAGGTATCTGTTGTGTAGTTGCTCTTTGTTTTGCAGCTTTCCTGCCGTGTTGGATGAGAAGCCCCACTGAAGCCACCTAAGAGACTGGCATTATAAACCCAATGAAGGTTTGATCAACTCCAAATGGAAAACAAAAGGAAAATAAAGCAAGATTCTCTACCAGCATAGAAGTACCAAGTGAATATATTACTTCTGCAGTCCCGAGAGGTCCTTCAAGGTTATTTTCACTTGTCTCCTTCTATCCTGCCACGCAAAGGGCTCAGCTGGGGAAATTATCCCAACGGCAGAGCTTAAAGGGTAGTGGGAACAGAAAGGCTTTTCCCTCTTGTGGCCAGCCCACCCTGCTGTCCTGTAAAGCCACCCAGCTGGAACCCAGCCAGCGCCGCGAAGCTGCCCTTTGAATTGGTAAAGTGAAATGCCAGCCCCGTCGGTGCTGGCTGCGGCACGGCTGCAAAGCGTGCGCTCGCTCAGCAGCGCCTTTGCTCTCCGGCTGCCTGGGCACTGCCCCTGGTTCAGGGCTGGTGGGGAGAGTAGGCTGGGGATGTTCCTGCGTGTTCTCAACGCCTTCGGGCTCTGGTTCAGAAAGCAGAGCACGTCTTTGTGCAGGTCCCCTGTGGCTTTCTGCTGCCGTGCATCCCACCTAGCACAGTAGTAGGTAGCGGAGTCTTGCGGAGTCACTTTGCTCACTGTCAGGGTGCAGACAGATTTGGTGGGATCCTTCACGATACTCAGTTTCCCCTGATGGGACTCGTTTTCCAGGATGAGCCTGGAGGACACGTAGGCGATGCGCTTGGGAGCCATTCCGGGCCTCTGTCGGTACCAGTGAAGGACAATGTTGTTCAAGTCCAGGCTGGAGATGTGGCAGTTGATCAGCACCGTTTTGCTTTCCGGCTTGGTGATGGACAGCGGGGTTTGCTGCAAGAATGGTGCAGAACTGCCTGTGTGAAGGAAGGAGAAGTTAGAGGCATGAAGCTGAGCTAAGAGCGTGCCCGTTGGCACTGGAGGACACGCAGGCAGTGGGGGGAGCAGGGCCCGTACCAGGGAAAAGAGCTGCCAGGATGGCAGCGCTCAGCAGCCACATTGTCACTGCCCTCCTTACGGCTTCCTTACGCAGCCTCAACTTGGGGGTAAGGAGATCTGAGAGGCAGGAAACCATCCAGTGAGGCTGTGCTTGTGTTAAATAATGATGCAGAAGCCATCCCACAGAATCACAGAATCATTCAGGTTGGAAAAGACCCTTGGGATCATCATGTCCAACCAGTCACGCTACTCTACAAATTCTCTCCTAGACCATATCCCCCAACACCACATCTAAGCGATGCTTAAACACATCCAGGGATGGGGACTCAGCCACCTCCCTGGGCAGCCCATTCCAATACCTCACCACTCTTTCCGTGAAGAATTTTTCCTAGTGTCTAGTCTAACCCTACCTTGTTTCAGCTTGAGGCCATTCCCTCTGGTTCTGTCCCTAATTACCTGAGAGAAGAGACCAGCACCAAGTTCTCTACAAGGTCCTTTCAGGGAGTTGTAGAGAGTGATGAGGTCTCCCCTCAGCCTCCTCTTCCTCAGACCGCTCCATGCCTGGAAGCCCGGGTGCTCAACACACCAGGAGATTGAAGGGGAGTTTGCTTTTCCTTTCCCCAGCCGAGTGCTGCAGGGGTGGTTTGTGACCTTACTCAGGAGGCACGCTGGGGCACAGACCTGTTGCAGGGGAGGTGGGTGACCGTTGCCAATCCTTCCCCGGTACACACTGGGTGTATTTGTGTCCCTCTTTATTTTTAACGTTGACAGAGGAGCGCAGCAAAGGTGCAGCAGGGTCACTGAGTGAGCTGCTCAGCCAGCACAGCACAAAACGGCTTCAGTCCTTAAAGGCTTGCAGTTGAGAAAAGCAGAGCTGAGCTGAAATGGAGGTAGAAGCAGTGGGTAGAGTCCCAGGGTGTTTGCTGTGTTAAAAATCAAGTTTAGTGGCAGGCTGGGAATAAATCCCATCTCTCAGAGAGGACTCGGTTTTCAGTCGGGAGACACAGACAATTTTCAGACAAACCAGAACAGGAGCACGGTGCAATGCAAGGACCACAAGGCTGCTGAGCTTCTGCAGGAGCCAAGAAAAGTGCCTGAATAGAAGGAGCTCCAGATCAGATGAAGGGCGACAAGCGCGCAGCCCTGCAGAAGTCGACTGCCCCGCTGTGCCAGCAACAGTCACAGCAGCCTACGGGAAACCACAGCAGGCCTGGAGAGTCTTTTGCCTCTTTGTCTTTATTCTGACATTTAGGTAATGCCTTGGTAAAAAATTTCCAGCATGAAACCTTCCTTTTCCCAAAACACGGTCATATATTTTAGTCCTGTGTTTCCTGGTCTTCTTTTTTTTTTTTTTTAGCAACCGAAGTTGGAGCACTAAAGGTTTTAACAGGATTTCTCCCCCCCCAAGCCTCCCCCTTTATTGTTGTTACAGCATTTGCACGTTCACACTTGTACTTGCACAGTGTTGGGAAGTGCACAGTCTTCTCCAGCTGCAAACTGATGCTCCAGCTGAACAGCAGCGGCTGCAGGATGGGAGAGTAACTCGGCAAGAAGAAAGAATTAGGACATCTGCTGTCAGTAAATATTGTTCAGGCCTTTGATTAACATTTAAAAATCTCCTTTGATTAACATTTAAATAGCAATCAAAGAAAACAAATCCCCAACCACCCTTGTGCAGACCGAGTCCACTACTGAAGCAAAATTTATTTTCTTTCTTTTTTCTTTTTTTTTTTCTACAGGGACTTTGCTTGGATGATGAGCAAAGTGTCACTTCTTTTTTCCTTTTTCCTTCTTTTTTCTTCTTAATATATGATTTCTGTGTGCTAGCTTTTCAAGCCTGTTCCTCAGATCTGTATTGTTAAGGTACATCAGCTCTCAGAGGATGGAAGAGAAGAGCTGCAGGCAAAATCGCTGCCCCAAATCCCTGAGATCAGGAAAAATTTGTGGGAAATGGTTGCCGTGTGTTTGTCTTTCTGGTCTCCTCTAGGCACCTGCTGTTACCTGCTGCTGGAGGCCGAGCACTGGGCTGCACCCAGCAAGGAGGGCCCTGGGGTTAACCTTCCCCTCTACCTCATGCTGGTGGTGCAGCTCCCTTCTGCCTTTCCTTCCAGGTTAGTCAGCCAGAGCAGCCAAGCAGCCCTTGTATGCCATTTCTCACAACTTGTCACCCTAATGAGTTTATGCAGGCGAGCCCAGCCTGGCAAGGAACACCCTGGAGTCCAGTGAGGTTTCAAGCCCTTGGGAGCACTGAAGAAGTTTAGTTGTCAGCTTCCTGATGGTTTTCCAAGGTTGCGCAGTCCCAGTAAGCATGATAATAGGTCTTGTGATTTTATTTATTGTGCGGGTACAGATGGATTCTCTCTTCTCCTCTCCCTCAAAATTTTCTCTGTAAGACTTTCTATAATAATAAGGATCCCCTGATTGCATGTACAGAATGTGCTTTGGATCCTCTCTGGTTTTGAGTTGGTGACAGGGGATGGAGATATTTTAGAAATCTGACCCAGAAAAATGTCAGATGATCCCCACAGTCATTTGCACGGCTCTGCTGGTGGAAGGTTTTGGTTTCCTGAGGGTTTGTGCAGCTCCACAGGGAAAGCAGAGAAACAGCACCAGTGTGACAGTAGCGACCAGCCCCAGGGGCTCACCGACTGGAACTCCAGCATGGGCATTGTGCGATGCCAAGCCTGCCTCCCTCAACCTGCCAGGAGCAGAGTCTGTCCCTGACAAGGAAGGACCAGGCACCTAAGGAGGGGAAATAAGTAACTCAAGTTTCTGTCACTTGATGGCACATCCTCTAAATGCCTGTAAGTTTTTGGGGACCCCAAGAGATCATCTCCATCGATGGATGAAAGTTCCTGCAAGCAGAGGTACTCTGGAAGTGGATACCACCACCCACAATCTGCTTCCAAAATGCAGCCCTGTGTGAGGAACCACAGCTTTTCCTTCAGGAAACTGCCTCATGACCTGCAACAGAGACTGTGTCACAGCCAGAAGCAAAAAGCTTCAGCAGATCATTACCCCACTCTTACACCGTATTCATAGCCAGAGTTCCCCTTGCCTCATTTCTGCCTGGGTAGATCTTTGCTTGATGTAGCGAGAGTCCTCTTCTCTGAGCTTTATTTCCCAGATGTGGTACTAGACAGAGGTCAGTTTCACTCCTTAACTCTCTTACTGACTGGTGTATTGGAGGCTCCAAGTGTAGGATGATTTTTCATCCCCTGGCAATACCTCCAAAGCTCTTTTAACAATTTGTCCCATTCATTTTGAACCTTGAACATCAAATGGGATCCTGTGATATATCTTCTACCTGAAACCCCTGCTCTTCTGGTCAGTGTGTGGAGTTACTCAGTACTGCGAAGGAAGCTTCAGTGTTTTCAAACTTATACTGACACCTCCAGTAATTAGACAAGGCATCAAAAGTATAGTTGTTCAGCAAACATCTTCCTTTACCTGGCCCTACAGCTCCTGGTTCCCGCATTACTGAGAAGGTGGCACTTCTCTCTGCCTATCAGGGGGCAGCTGTCTTCATATTCAGCCATTTCCCATGGTGTTGGCACCACTGCAAATTTTAGCAGGCTATACTATATATTTAGCTCTCTAGCTTAAAAGGAGATGCTCTGCAGTATAAACTTGTATGACATCTGCAGGCCATCAGTAGCAATACGCTCATTTTTGTGTTAGTATGTTCTTAGACCTGCCAGAGAGGCATTTTTAGAACACACTTTCTATGTGTCTTACATGTTTTACTATCTGATTATTTATTTATTTTAAATCAGTTGCTTACACAAAATACGCTTTTCCCAGCACTGTGAAGTAATTCACATCCTTCCTATTTCTGCCCTCAAACTGAGAACTGCAAAAAGCTGCAACATCAACAGCAGTGTGGCGCTAGCCCAGGGCTTGCACACCACTGATCCTGGAGACAGACGTATCAGAAGTCTCTTACCCTGACCACTCACTCCATGTGAGGTCTAAGAGACAACATAATGCAGAAAAAAAAAGATGGTCTGCTCCAATATAGGTCCTCAGCTACCCTTCAGCTCTTGCTGGAAGTTGTAGACAAACACAAGGTAAACCTGGGAATGAAGTTCTTTGCAATTCAGCACCTGAAAAGTAGCCACCTTCTGACTCAAATAGTGATTTTTTTTAAAGTTTTTTTTTTTTCCATAAATATTTGCTTTATAAAAATAGTATGCAATAAAGTACTGAATGCTTTGTTCAGAAAACCTGAATCTTTATAGCCCTGAGCAACTTCAGAAGCCTGGCTTTCTCAGTTTCTCATCACTGTTAGTTAAAAATAGTTTTCAGAAAAGGACTCCTTTCTTGTGAACCTCCTGAAGTGCTTTGCTTTCTTTAAATGTTGCAGGGGAAAATGGTAAACCTTTTCTTCTGTGACCTAGAAAAATGAATGGACTCAATGTTAGTAGTCCCTGCTGGTACAGGAAATTCAAGTTGTCAATCAAGTCAGTGTCCCAGTCTCGAAGTAAGTCAGGCTGGAGCCCTTCCATCTCCCCTAGGAGATGCTGATGGCTCCAATTTGTGGGATGCTAAAACTAGATCACAGTAGCAACAATGCAAGACATAATGCTACATGGAGAATATGATGGGCAGCAGGATCTGATAAATGGCTTAAAATTTCACTTCTCACTTCTCTGATGTAACGTCAGACAGACTGCTGAAAGTCTGTATATATGTACATATACATGGAAGTACCATATTTCTGTAAACAGCTCTTTTTTTTTTTTTTTTTGGTGCTTGATTTTTATCTGACAAATAAACCACAGCTTAGCAGCACCTCCCAGCTGCTTATCAGCTGTGTGGTGTACCTCATGTCACTCAACAGCACAGGAAGGAAAAGTCAATAACCAACAAGATGCTTAGCATCATGCAAAGTCAGATGCTTCTCACCGACTCTCCTAAAGGCTGCGCTTACATTAAATTGCTCTGGTGTAGCAAGAGGGAGCTGTATGGCCCCTTGGAAATCACAGGCACTATGCAGTCCCTCCTGTCTCCTCCACAGGTCTTCAACTGAAGCCAGTTTGAAAAGGACTCTAAGATGGAGGTGTTTTGTTTTTATTTTCCCAAAAGGATTCTCCAGCATTTACTGTGCTCTTCCCTAGTTACATCTGGAGAGCATTTTGCTGCTTCATTCCTCTGTATTTTGCCACCACAAAGTTCTGTAAACTAGAGTAAAACTTGAAAACTGCCGTGGGAAACACAACAATTTAATCCAAAATGCCCTTGTGTTCTCTAATAATTTATGATAGCGCTTTTCCCTTCCTCATTCTCTCCCTCCTGGATGCCCCTACTCCCCTATCAAGCACTTCCTGCCCTTGTTGCTTGCCGTTCTCCTATGTCTAGTAAGTCTAGGCTGCAAGGTCTCTACACAAAAAGTTGATCACTGCTGTAGTAAATGGCAGGAGGTTAAGGGAATGGCTGTGAGGGCAGGTTCACACAGCACTGTGGTACCACCTGCTGACTTGTTTGTCCAGCTCATGCACCAGCAGCACGCAGGGGTGTCTTTGCGCGTGGCTGAGATTGGACATTAGGAAAAACTTCAGTGAAGGGTTTGTTAAGCATTGGAACAGGCTGCCCTGGGAAGTGGTGGAGTCCCTGGTGGTATTTAAGACATGTAGATGAGGTTCTCAGGGACATGATTTAGTGGTGTAGTTGGCAAGTGCTGGGTTAATTGTAGGACTTGATGATCTTCCAACCTAAACGACTCTATGATTCTATGATTCTTTGATATTTCTTTTTAGGGAAACCTGTGTCACCAGAAAGGCTGATACAGAGCAGTGCCTCTAGGTGGGGAATGAGTCCCAGGTGACATTTGGTACCAGTGGATGTAGGTGAACAATGACACTCCAATTACTTTGCAGGTAAATTTGCCAGTGTCTTCTGGGAGTGGCTGGGTTGTTGTGGCTCCTGGTCCAGGTAGAGTGTCCAGGACACACCTGGAGGGAGAGAACACAGCAGGGATGAGGCTGCAGAAAGAAATCCTCATCCATGGGGGCAGTGGGGTATGATGAAATCACAGGGACCCCATCCATGAGGAAGAGAGGCTGAGCTTTACTCCCTGCTTCTGCACATAGTTCTGCACAATGTGAGGAGGGGCAAAAATGCAAAAACTTATCTCCAGTGTGGGGGCTGTACTGCACTCATTTCTCAGCCATCACACAGGGGAATCAAGTCATTTGTCTGCAAGTTATCTGCCAAGTGTCACTTGAGCCTGGGACTTGAGTAATAGGACATTGCAGCTACTAAACTGCATAATTAGGCTGAGGGACAAATGGAAGTGTTATATAAAACGAAGAAGAAATATATTCAGACATCAATAAGAATAATTGACACGTACAACTACCTTCCAAGACAAGAGACAAGCTTGGAAGTTTTTCAAGAAGCCTGTAATCTATTCTAGTCCTGCCACACCTCCTTGGAAAAGGAAGCTCAGACCTATCAGAAAAGGGCAAAAGCAAACGGTACAAATAGTATGAATCTGTATGCTATTGACCAGTATAGAAAAATGGTGGAATATTTTATTTACTGGTGTTAACCCTACGGGTGTCCTCTCTCTGCCTCCTTTACTGTTTTGAGGCCTTCATTTAGGGGAGAGGTGGTTTGGTACAGTACTTTTGTAGCCTCAATAGCCAGTATCAGGCAACTGAGGACTGACTGGCTTACTTGTTTTCAGCACTCCAACATTCTAAGACTGCAAACATTAATTTTTCTGAAAGTCAAATACTGCAGCACTAATGCCAAAGAGCCACAAGTCTAGCAGGGTTTTCAGTAACCCCAGTGAAACCAGAACAAACCATGGGAAAATTGAACAGAGCTACAGGAGGAGGCGAGTAAGAAAATTATGAAGGTAGCTGGTTTTATAAGGTCAAAGTAGTGTGAAGGAGCTAGGAAATGAAGACATTTTTTTTTTGTTTTTAAAAAGCTTTCCCATAGTTAATAACTAAGCTATTTCTTTAAACATAGGTAGACCACAGAAATATTTTAAGAGGAGGCAGCGTATAACATTAATTTTTTCCTCTTAACATTATCTCTTTGAATTCAATCATCTGAGTAATTTGTTACTTGGTGCAGATTTAGCATTTTTAATGTGTATGCAATGCAAGACTATGTGGCTGTAATGACTTATGGTAACGTACTTTCCTGTCTTTCTTTGCCTGCAGGTTGAAGGAGCCAGTTACTTCCTATGCAAAAAATTGGGTTTGCTTCTGTTATTGCACTGAATTTGCCCTGTGTGCCTGCAGGTTTGAGCCAGATTGTGAGGGACATTAATGAAACAAACTCACAGCTGAAGATTGATCCGAAGGACAGCGAATTTGGCAAAAGCCAATTTCAGCATCTACCACCCTCTGCTGGGTATGAAGGAGTAAAACCCTCCAAAGCCCTTTTTGAGCAGCTGCGTGGATGCTATATAGCATCCATGGGCACAGGGGGATGCTAAGACTTCCTACAATACTCTGAAATTTTTAAGCAAAACAGTTGCGCATCAGTAATTTTTATTCTCATGGATACTTTTTAGGTGGGTAGCAGTGTGATGGTCTTTCTTGGGCTAGGAGATACCTGAAGATCCTCAGCATTTATACAGTTTCTCCTGCAGAACATCTTTTAGGCTTAAGATACAGTGTTCTGAATCTCCACCAATGACTGTCGACAATTTCCACTTTTATTTTTATCTTTACAAGACTTTGGGAGTCACAGCACCGTGCCCTGCATGGGGTCTGTCAGATTTTAGCCACTGATAGCAAATCTTGCATGACCTTCTCATCTGGTGATGTCTGTCTTAACCCGCACAGCTTATTCCTCAAGATTCTATTATTTTTTCATTCGCTGACAGCCAGACAGATTCTTCCTTCCATTTCAGCTCAATGTGCTTACATGAAAAAAACTTACATAGAGAATTTGGCTTTCTTATGAATAAGATAATATGAATGAGATAAATGAAGCATAGGAAGCCTGGAGTACATTTACCTTCTCCTTTGTAGCATGTATCTTGGCAATGCAATAATTTAAGTACATAACGATTTACCTTTACAGTGTTTTGATGTTCTTGGTCAAGTCAGACCTTGTACTACAAGCAGTCTCTCCAGGCACATACAGAGGCACTATTAGTGACCTGGAGACTTAGCCTGACTTGCACCAAAGCCCATGCTCTGATAACACCAAAAGAGACCTCAGCCCGCTTGCTCCTCAGAAACCAGGTTGAGGACATACAGAGCTTTTGTATTTCTTGACCCTCTTCAGCAGATGTGGGTCTCGCTGGCTCCTGAAGCCTCTCTTCCAGGTGACTACATGCTGTTCTGTTCTCTGCATTGCATTTTGGGACTGTGGCTGGACAGAAACTCTGCCTGCTCACAGAGCAGTGCTTTTACTTTGGGTATTTTCTTTCACTACAGACTCCTTTAACCACCTGAATATGTAGCACAACTCCCTTTGGGATGATTTCAGCTTTGCCAAATTAATGTTAATTATGAGGTCTCCCTGCTGGTCACAGGAGACACTGTTTGGGAAGGGCTGCAGTTTTCCCTCTATGATGCTCCTGTGCTGATTAAACAGGTCAGAGTGAAGACATCCGTGCAAGAGAAACACTGATGCATTTGAAATGCTGCTGGTGACACGCTGCACACTGATAGCATCAGAGAGGAAATCACATGTATGAAGACCTAAGAGAGGGAGCTTTGAAAAGGCACCAGCTCATCTCACATCTGTATGTTAAGCATGATGCCGAGTCGAAAAACACAGGTCACTTCATCTTCCTGAATTCTAAACCTGGGCTGAGAACTCACCATTTCCTAAAATTCCCCTTCCTAAATAAACAAGATTTCTTTACTCCAGAAGGAGCTGAGGTTTAAATCAGAAGCAAAGTGGCTGCCATATCGTGTCCCCAGCTTGCTTGCACCGAGCCCATTGCAGTTCCTTTGTCTGCAGCAAACGTCTCGCCACCAGAGAGCACAACTGAGCTAACAGTGACTCTGCTGATTCCAGGCGGCTGGAAAAACACCTTTACATTCTTCTGTGCTGCTTTCCGATGTGTGACCTTGCTGAACTACCTACTTTCTGTAGCTGGAGATCAGCTTAGCAGGTGGTGGTTCCTCAACTGTCACCTTAGTGTTTTAAATACAAAAAGACAGGTCTTTTAAATCTGTTTTAAAAACTAACAATAAAATCTGATTTTGTCCTTCAGGCAGCAAACTGTGGTGCTTTGGAGACTACTGTGGTACCTCTGCCTACTGCAGCTGTAATTCTTGCTTGTGCTCTGACTGCACATGGGTGTGCAAGAGGGGACAGCTTTGTAAACTCTTCCTACAGCCAGTGGCTGCACTTTCCCAACCCCATCCAACTAATCTACCCATCACCATGACTTTCTTTTGATGCCTTTTTCCCTGTGTCAGCAAGACACTAAGAATTTTTGATTAATCATGATCTTAATAAGATTATGATCTATTACATGTCTTTCTAGCACTTGGGCATCAGCAATCAGAGCATCCTAGAATCAAATGCCACACAATTTGAGTATGGTCATAACCCCAAGCCTCTCCTCCCTCTTCTTGTGGTGGAGACAGATGCACCCAGCTGTGAGGTCTAGAAGAGGTGGAGCAAGGTGGAGAAAAGAGAAGGAGGAGGAGAAAAGGGACAGAAGTGTCATTTACATTATACATTTTTTCATTACTCATGAAAGGTTGTAAAACAGATAGATGAGCTGCAAATATATAATTTATCCATTCACTCGCATGAGACGTCCCTCCATCTTTCCATCTTCCAAGGCCACACCATGCATAATCAGCCTGCAGGATCAGGAGACTGAGTCCCTAAATCTTTCAAGGGTTCATTTTAAGTAGAATTAGAAATTATAGCTGCTGTAGAAGGTTAGCAGTGTCTGCTGCCTTAGGCATAAATAAGTCTTTAGAGAAACCAAGATACAATAGGTTATTGTTTTACAATCAGTCTGAAAACATGAAACTTGGTAATTTGCCAAGTCCAACGCGGTGTGTTAATCAGAAAAATCCAAGAAAATGGAGAAATAATTCTGGGCGAGTGTAACTCTAGAGGGGAGGGTATCATGGGAATGTAACAGCAGTACACACTGGAAAGAATTTTCCTTGTTTGCCCTAGAATAAACTACAGATGACAGAGAAACACTATTCACCTCAGGAGCTGCAGACATAAAAGTGTCCGAGAGAGAAGCCTGATTAACGAAACCAGAGTAAGAAAAAACTGAATGCAAGAAACAATTGTTAACCCAAAATCATAAATACATTTCTACTCATTAACTCCTTCTGTTAGATGTGAAAATTAGGAAAAATAGCATTCTGGCTAACTTACCAACATCCTTCCTTTAACATTTATCATCTTAGTATATGGAATTTTGCAAGGCATTTTAAAGAGGTAACGGTTATAATTCTCCTCATCCTTCCTGCAAGACATTTATATGTTTTGTGGCTCTGGGGTGCATGTGTGAGATACAAAGACATAGTTACTGTCAGAATGGTATGCCATGTCCACAGCAACCCACAGTACTTAAAATGACATGGGCACCATGTGCAGTAGCATGGCTTTGGGGACATTATCAGTACATCTTCTTATTGCCAGCAAATAATGACAGTCCTTGCAGCAAAATGGCTTTTGAAATTGTAATTTTCTTAATACTGAGGTGGAATTAAGAAATTAAGAGTAGAGTCAAGAAGTATTTCTGAAGAGCATGTCAGAAGAAACCACGAAAGCTCTTTGCTGTAGACCTCCCCTATCAATACACAACCTTAAGCGTGATGCAAACTCCTTACCAGTGGATCTGGCACATTGACCTGCACCAAGGACATTAGAAGAGGCAAGGCCAAAGCTGTTGACTTTCACTTGTGTAATTCTAGCACCAAGAGGGCATAATGGTAACTGCACACAGTCAGCTGTGGGCAAGGAAGCGCTTTGGGCTGATCACAGCATCCTCCATTTCCTCAGGGTGATGGCTCTCATGCAAAATGGTCTCACTTGATTGTAGGCCCCCATCAAAGAAGAGACAACATGGCGTCCACAGGGAAACTGAGGGTCCATCATCCAGTGCTGGTCTGTTGTGGTGATCTTTAGAGCGACTATTACTGAAATGCAAGTGTTGAGATGTAGTTAAGCGGGAAACTGGCCCGGAGGCCAACAGAGTCTCATCATAAATCAGGTGTAATAGGTTATTATGACCACCTCAAAGCGGTGCACTGGAGTCTGGAATTCATTGTAACACACCAAAACCAAAATAAAGTTGTTTCGCTGGTGAGATTCTCGGCCCTGGATCACTACTGACCACCTAACCTGTTAAAGGAAAGAACAGAAAACCAAAGAGCTTTCTTGCAACCTCCTTAGCTTCTGATTGCTTATTATGACATTTCAAAGCCAAAATCCCAGCTATGACAGTCGAGCCATTCAGCTTCTTCACAAAACACAGCTACCATCAGACTTCCCTTTGAAAGCTACTGTATTCTAAAAAACAGAGAGAAACCAACTGTTTCTTCAACTGAAATCTGACAAATTAGAAATAGAGTGAAAGCGGATACTGTTTGTACACAAAACAAGCCCCCAAGCAAAATACAATGAAAAATAACTGACTTGGTAGGGAAACACAGGTGTTTCTAAATATCTGCAGCTTCCATGCATTAGCAAACACAATAGAGAAGATTCATGGAGAATTTCCACACAAAATAAATGGACAAGTGAAAAATTACTAAGAGGTAGTAATCTTCAGGTACGTGATGGTCAAGCACAGACAATCTCCCTTGGTGCTTGGGGACAGGTATTAACTGGTGACCAGAATCTGGGACAGGAGGAACAGCCAGGAGATGTGCTGAGCTGGGGTTCAGACTTTTTGGAGCTCTGGCCACTGCTAGGATTGAGAGCAAGAATTTAGATGGTGCACCTGTTACGCCGTGTTTCTTTAGCAAAAGAGATATTAAATTAAGATTAAATTCTCTAACATATAAACCGTGTGAACTTCAGTGTTACAAAACTTCAAAAGCACCACAGATGAAACAGCTTCTTTGGATCAAAGGTTTATTTTTAATGACACAGCACTGGAAAACATAAGTTACAGATGACTTTTTGATACAGGATACATTATATATCTTATTTTAAAAGGATCTGTGAAGGTACGCTGCATAAATACATACGGTGAAAATATATTGTGTTTATTTCTTCTCAGAGATTAGTTCTGTTGGGTTTTTTGGTTGTTGCTTCTTAAAATTTGTTCAGCCAATTAAATAAAAAAAGTATAGATTAGCATCATAACAGCTCCCCCTGCAGATGATCTCATCACAACTACTGCAGCTGGAAGAGGAGACCGAGCCATGCCTTCTCAAAGGTTTAGCAGCTTTGAACAGGATGTTATTCATCATCTCAGAGTGAGTATTGCACATTACGAACACAGATACTGTATCATGTTTTGGCAATGGAGCAGCTAGTTTTGCCTTGGAACAAAACCGTTTCCTGTAATGCCAGACAGTGAAAGAGCAATGCGTGTGCTGATGGTGCTACACAGCCAGAGAACTACGATGAAGTCGTGAGAATGCATATATATCCATATGCACTTATATATACACATACACGTTCCTGTGTGTATATATATATTATGCATGTCCAAAAATAACATTGAAAAAACATTGCAGCAGTTTATTTTTTTTTTTTTAAACACATGAAACTTACCATAGTTTGACCTCATTACTACAGGATAACTAAATCTTCTGCAGTGCAACTCAATACAATACACTCAGTGCAGAGAAGTTAAGGTTTTGGTATTGAGGAGGCTAATTTCAGATTTCATGGGAAAGGACCAAATACAGGATCACCATAGCTCTGACAAAGCACAAACAAACCTGTTGCCACATACGTGTGAACAAATAAGGACATTTCTTTTTTATTTGATTTTTTTTTTTTTTTTTCCACGTACTGCTTCAGAAATCGCTAGCTTAACTGTTTGCGTTCATGCTCATTTCCATACGTTTCAACAAGCTTTGTCTGGCACCAGTCTGCAAACCATTAACAGCTTAAAACTACAAAAAGGTGGGCTCCTGTGTTTCAAAGAGGTTAAAAACCTACTGACTGAGCTTCGTACGACGTTCGTCTGCCTGAGCGGAGAACTACTCCAGATGGCGTGTGAAGTTCTCTGGGAAAAGTCCTTTATAACTATTTGCATCTCTGTACTGCAGCCACTCGGATTCCTTAATGCCTGTCAACCAGCCAGCCTCCTGCGAAGAAAAAGATGAGAGCCTCTTAAACTTCAGGTCTCCCCCCTTCCTCGCTCTGAGCTTCAGACCTGAAGACGTTTCAGAGTCACACGGCTAAGAGATTTGGTGCTTTGGTTAAAAAGCAGCCTCTGATTTTGCACAGATGGTTTTCTCTGACTGAGAAGTTGCCTGACCACAATTTTGTGGCTCTGACTGTGAGAATACTGTATGGCCTTCAGCCCACCTAACCCTTAGCTGAACTCAGAACCGGATAATGAGTCCTCCAGGTCATCCAGTATTACACCAGACCTGCATTTGTGCAAATCTCTGTTGAGGCTTTTTCAAAGTTGCCACAATAATACTGGCACACGTTTCTGAAGCATGTAGAACATCTGAGAGAAAGGAGAGAGGAACTGCAGCTTTTTGGCACACACAGCACAGACTGTACAAGGGAATGGACAGTTTTACTGGATAGTATCTTGAACTCAAGACTAATGGAAAACCTGAAGCCACTGGGGGGGACTGGTTTGCTTTGAAGGGAAATACAGGCTGGTGTTACTGGCTCTGTTAGAATTATAGTTTTAGACAGGCCCATTTTGAAGGAGAACAAAGAATAACAAAGATAAAAAGACTCAATATAAATCAACTAAGTACCTTGCAAAAGACAAAAATATTAAGCTTTAGGGTGATGTCAAACCTGAGGGGCAAGTAGGCACTGAGTAATAAAGATATGACCAGAATGGTTTCAGAAACATGAATACATAAAGGTCTATTTTCTCCATCATTGCACACAACTTACTCCAATTAATGCTAATGGAATTCTGATTTACATCACAAGAGAAGAATATACTTCATGGATTCATCAAGTGAAGATTAAGCATATTTAATATATAACAGCCTATGACAAACAGACTGGAGACAGAGAGCAGATTTTGCTACCCGTACAGCAATGTCCTATTCTGCAAATACTGATAATGAAATCAGTTGAACTGCCCGTGAGGTAAGACACAGCATAATTTGAGTAAGCATAACAGAACCTATTCCTTTAAGAAGACCAAAGTGCCCTGCTGTAAGAAAAATCTTTTATTCTGAAATAAAAAAAAACCCAGACACAAACCCCAATTATGTATCTCTCATATTAAAAGAAAGGTCAGCTGAGATGATGAATACTGGTTATTACCTACCCTTGGCAGCACTGACTATTGAAACAATTTCAAATACAGTCCTCAGCACTTGTATGTGCTTAGGGCATTTGTATTTAGACCTATTTTAAGAAATATTCTTCATGCAGAGCAGTGCTCTTAGCTACCTAACTAGGTGGGATCCAGCCCCCAAACTCTCAATGCCCAACTCTTTTTTCACCATCACTACTGATACTAACAGATGCCCACAAAGCATCCAAAAAACCAGAAGTGGCCAAAAAACCGAATTTACTTCACTGTAATTCAATTTAACATGTGGAATAAAATAATTTAAAAATCCACCTGAAACGCATTGTTAGAAAGAAAAATAGATGTCTTAAATGAAATTAGACTGTCCTTTAATTTAGGTTCAGGCTTCCAGAGGGCAGAGTTAGCTTTACAGGAGTGCAGCACACGTAGCACCGCCTCCATATATTTTGGCTGTAGGACTTCACAATTTGTGTGCAGCATCAGTGCTCTCTGTGCATGAATTTGCATTATTTCTCCAAATCCATATGTAAAAGCTCTGAACACCTAGGGATGATGCAATCAATTCTACTGCAATATTAAGAAAGAAAATTATATATAGCAATGTAATACACAATTTGCAAATCATCCTCCATATTAAGCCTTTGTGTGCATGTGTGCCTGTATAAAATCCACTACAAAGTAGCATTAAAAAAAGCCCTAGAAAATATGCTGAGGTCAGATCCTGCTAGTAGCATATATCCACGACTTTAACTGTAGCCAACTCTGCCATTTAGTCTCAAATGCAACCAAGTTCAAAGACAAAATTGAAATCTTCGTGTTTTCTAGCAGTAATGACATTTTGATTACCCATTCCCATTAACTAGAATCAGTGAGGAAAAAAAGAAGTTGAGACAAATTAAAATGTCAACAGAAGAACGAGCCACATGTTTTTACCTGATCAGCTGTGGTCTCAGAAGGAATTACTAGTACAATATCTCCTCGCTTTAAATTAAGCTCATCGCTGTTAGCTGCCTCAAAATCATGTAGAACTTCAACCTGAAGAAAACAGCATCAAACATAGAGTCATGATCTAAATGGAGACATTTTCTCAACAAAATGATCTGTTAAAACTTTATTGAAAAAAAAAAAACCCAAACATATGGTTATAGACAGGTACATTAAAATCTTTAATGCTGACATTGATTCATGTCAAAGTTTTCTGTTCAGATCCTTGGAAACAGGGACAGCCTAAGTAAGTCTTCCTGAGGCTACTGAAGGAAACCTAAGATCCTTTCCTAAGGTTACTAGGACAGATGATACAGCAACACCCCACCAGTCATGCTTCTCGGACAAGTCTTGCTGACCTTATTGCTTCTGCGTAAGGAATTTGCTTTCATTCCCCACTATCATTAAGAGATCTGAGAGAAGAGTGGCAGGATTTTGCAAATGAAGTTGGGGAAGACTCCCAGGAACTGAATATTTCAGACTCGTTCTTTTGTTGTGGCCATTGGATATTATTCTTGCTGTAAACATCCATGGGAATTTGAGTAGGACGTACAGCACCCGTTTCAACAGGTGACCCCCGAGGCATCTAATGGGAACCCTACTTAATGCTTGCCCTGGAAAGAGTTCCCATTTCCTGGCAGATGGGCATGCCAAAAATATCTGGCTTTCAGAGGGCTGATTAGGAAAACACTGGCAGGATCAGCATGTCATTGTGAACAAGGCCATTTTAACTAAATGGTTCTACCTCCTTAGGAGATACGCTATGCTAATTTTCTCAAAGCACAGCCAGTTCCCCGGTAACTCTGCCATAAGGAGAGAAAATGGCATCACAAACCAGGTGGCAGGCACGTAGTCTGCTTCTCGTTATTTGTGTCTGACCCAAGAGAGTGTGATGCCAACCAAAAGATGAAGTGTGTCAGCATGTCTGAGTCAAGAGTCGCCTGATACGGCTCACCCTCACCTTAATGTTATTCTCAAAGTTTGCTGAAAATATTGAGCAATGAGAATAGACCAAGAGGAGTGGCGTGCTTACGGAGCGCTATGGGACTAATTAGTCTGAACCATGCAAATCATAATAGGAAGCATGTAAAGTTCATCCATCCTCAAGGAGCTTTTCTGCTGCTCAGTTTAATTCTGAAGTGAGAAGCATTATCAAAGAACCTTGCAAACCAGGAAACCCTGGGGGTCTTGCCAGCCAAGGAGAGAATTTCTCTAGCATCTCATTAAACTTTTCTGTTTGATTACCCTAACAATTTATAATTATAGTATTACTAAAGTTACAGAATGACATTTTGACTTCATTACCATGAATTGTAGAAGTCCCAGGGGTTTCAATAGAACCAGAACTTCCACTACAGATTTTCAGACCAGATAAATGCCATTTTTTAATATTCACAGAATCATAGAATGGTTTGGGTTGGAAGGGATCTTAAAGATCAAATATATTGTTAGTATTTTAGATACATTATTAGCATATATCATACAATATTGCTGACTAACTCTGTGGCAGTGCAGTTTTACTAAATGTTTTAATTTTCAGCAGCAATTTGGTGAAATGAAAGGGTCCTTGTACTTCAGTGAGTCTTAAAAGCTACACAAGGGTAAGCACAGCAACAATGGTGTGTAGAAAATGTATCTTCTCAGACTTCATACATGAAGCAACGACGCAATGTTAAAGTTGTGTTTGTGTGTATTTGTGTGTACACGCGTCTGGTTGTCAAAATAAGCATCCACTGCCCTAGAGGAATCATCACGCTACCTGTGCAGACAGACACATCCACAGAAGCTAGGTCTGAAGGGATGTCTAAAAGAAGAATGAAGAAGCAGACCTTAAAGAGAAAGCCAGGTGGCATCGCAGAAGCTGTGTCATCTGCTGGAACGGGCTGATCTTGAGAAGGTGCAGTCTGGATTTCTTCAGCAGGTTTCTGCTCAATTCCAACTTGGGAAGTTTCACTGGGAGATGTGTCAGTGCCCTGAGTGCCCATCTCTGCTGTGGCATCTTTGGACTCATTCATGACAACTTCGTGTTCTTCTCCCTCCCCCTCGTTGTTGGATGCTGGCTCTATTACTACTGAAGGGATGCTGCTGACCTTTTCCTAAGGAAAAAAAACCAAACCAAACAATCACAAAAGTATTGCAAGAGTATTTAGTCCTTTATTTCAGGCAGGATAACACAATTGTTTATCGCACAGGGCGTATATGGGAATGGGGATTTCTTTCTTCTCCACAGTGGACTCTTACATTAAGATAGAATCCCTTTCCTGCTTTCCCTGTTCCCCTTAGGCCTCTGTATTTCTGTATAGGCCATCTGCTTTCTGTATTACCACAAACCATTGCACTAAACAATAAAAATGCTCTGCAGGTAGTTTGGGTTTCATTTGCAATGCACATGGAAATTAACAGACCTTTCTTCTCCGTCCCACTCTCAACTTTGGATGGATTTGGGTAAAGCCAAAAGTTCTGGGAGTCACTGTCCTATATTTTTGGGGAATTCAAGTCAGCAGGATAATAGTGATATAAAGGTGATGAAAGCAGGAACCATGACCTATTTCTTTGGCTGATTGAGGGATTTCTCCTGATTTAGAGCAATGTAACTGGGAGCAGAGAAAGCAAATACACTACACAAATAGTATTCGACCAATAATGCATCTTAGGAAAAAAGCATATAACGAAACTTGTTGGAGGATCCTCTGCCAGACTATCCTATTTTGGTGCACAGAAGAAACACAGTGTGCAATGACAGGAGGTGGAAACTGGCTGGCCAGCTGCAGGGTCTGCTCTAGTAGCTGTTCCCCAGCTTCTCAGAGATCGCAGAAAGGCAGCAGACCACGTGCAGATACACAACTTGACCACTGTGATTTACATACAGCAAAGTAATGCTATTGATAGGGCATGTTGCCAGGAGACAAGAAAAATCCATTACTTTCTCTGTCTGTTTCTCCAGAAAGCCCCGTTAGGTTACATGATACAGCTCATCTCCACAGAGGAGCACAGACAAACAACAGCAGGAGCAGAAGCCCAAATAATACCCTGCCCATGCTACTCCCATGCCTATCACAGGAGCCATCAGCCCATCAAGTCCCATCTCCACAAGCCCGGGGAAGCACAGGAGCACAAAGGCAGGCACAACTCAAATTAAGGACTCAGACGTAGGGATGCCCTGTGTGGGCCCTTCCCAGGGCTATCCTAGGAGAGCCTCAGCTGTGGAGGCACAAAGCTGCAGCAGCCTTGCCTCTGTTGAGCTGTTGAGTCTGTCCCGATACCCCTAACACAACTTCCCGTGCACTGACGTGAGTTACCTGAGACACATCAGCTTCCTTTTCTTCTCCCTGAGGTTTGTCACCTTCAACAACACCCTCTTGCTCAGCGGTAGCCGTGCCCTCGCCAGCTCCTGCAGCCACAGGCACAACGTCTTCTGCTGCTGCAGCCCCCTCAATGGCAGGTACCACCTGCAAACAGCAGAAGGGAGGGACTTTTCAGGATACAATTTCTGGATATCTGTTAGGGAGACCATGGACCAACCTCTGTTCTGTGACCTCCTGCAGTGATGCCAACCCACAGCCTTGGATTCATTCCTCCTGATTTGTGGGGGAAAGCAGGGCTCGAGGCAAGATCGTGAAGGGAAGCTGATAAACAGGCAGGAGACAGACATTTATGAAATCTCACTGGGGACCACTTAGCAGAGTCCTTAGGTGTTACTAATGGAGTAAGAGCTTGCCAAGGGTCTTGCATTTTTTCCTTCTCGTATTTTCAAGCTATATGGTGGAAGAGAGTGACCACAGTTTCTGCCCAGGAGCTTGCAAAGTGTGCACTGTTAGTGGAATCTGTTCTCAGGAGTAGTCCAGCTACTGCCACCTACCTATAAACCTGGGCTGGTTTCACAAATATTTCCTTAATTACACACTCCTTTATAATAGAGAGACTTGTGAATTGGGCTATATCAGCAGAAGCAAATATATTCTATGGCTGAACAGAGATCAGAAATCTTCAGGTTCCATCAGATACCAGAAAAAAATATAACCATAAAGATCTACAGCTAGGTCAGTATGAAAAAAAAGAAACATACATAAAGGCTGATTCGGTCTGGATATGACTGAACCATCTGTGACCAGTTCATGCTGAAAAGTTAGTGCAAGTTTGGTTCCAGTTCTTGAGAGGTGGATGGAAAAGTACCTGCCTACAGATCAATGTTGAATCCTTTATCCAGCAGAGACTGGTGCTGTAATTTATGTACCCTCCCTAACGTTTGTACTGGTACATACTGGTGTATGCTTACGGTAGCATATTGGATATATACTTAGAGTGGATTAATATTAAGGGTTGGAGGGTGGAAGGTAAATGACAGAACTCATTCTGTTAATTCAATTAACTTCAAAATGGATTTTTTAATGGATGACAGATAGAACTAGGATAAAGTAAAATCTCTGAAGAAAAATTGTTTTCTAGGTAGTGATGTCAAGCTACAGTTAGCAGAAGTATCTCTGATCTACAGTTAACCACCTGATGCTCTTTTATGTCCTCAGTTTGATCCTTCGTCCTCAGATGAGGCTAACTCAGCTACCTGAACTCACACTTGAACTACCTGCAGTTGTTCACAGGCACTCGCCAGGCATTGTGTTTTAGCAGTATCTAATACTCAGCACTACTCCTGTTTGCTGCTGTTAATTAATGTGATCAAGAAATTCTTCTGGAGTCCTTGAAGGCAGAAAACAGGGTTTTGTAGAAACCACTGGAGAAGCTTTAGTTTACATAGAAAATGCTGCTGATGGAGGATGCCCTATCGTAAAAAGAAGTAGTCTCAAAAGATGCTGGTAGACATAACATCCTTGTAGGTAAGCTCAGGGAGTGTGGGTTAGAAGAGTGGATGGTGAGATGGGTTGAGAACTTGCTAAATAATAGAGCTCAGAGGGTCACGATCAGTGGCACAGAGCCAATTAGTGACCTGTATCTAGTGGTCCAGTCTTATTCAACATCTTTATCCCTTCATCCAGGTGACTGATGGAGTGTACCCTCAGCAAGTTTGCCATTGATATGAAACTGGGAGGAGTGGCTGAAACACCAGAAGGCTGTGCTACCATTCAATGAGATCTGGACAGACTGGAGAGCTGGGCAAAGGGGAACCAAATGAAGTTCAACAAGGATAAGTGTAGAGTCCTATACCTGGGGATGTATGACACCATGCACCAGTACAGGTTAGAGGTAGACCTTCTGGAAAGCAGCTCGATGGAGAAGGACCTTGGTGTCCTGGTGGACAATAAGTTATCCATGGGACAGCAATGTGGCCTTGTGGCCAAGAAGGCCAATGGTATCCTGGAGCACATAAAGAACAGTGTGTCCAGCAGGTCAAGGGAGGTTCTCCTCCCACTCTATCCTGCCCTAGTGAGACCACATAAGGAGTATTGTGTCCAGTTCCAGTCTCCTCAGTTCAAGAGAGACAGGGAAATACTAGAGAGAGTCCAACTGAGAGCTATGAAGATGATGAAGGGACTGGAACACCTCTCTTATGAAGAAAGGCTGAGAGACCTGGGGCTGTTTAGCCTGGAGAAGAGGAGACTGAGAGGAGATCTTATTGATGTTTACAAATATCTGGAGGGTGACTGTCAAGTAGAAGGGGCCAGTCTCTTTTCAGTGCTGCCCTGTGATAGGATGAGACGTAATGGTCACAAACTGGGACACAGTAAGTTCCACCTCAGCATGAGCTCAGAAAAACTTCTTTCTTCTGAGAGAGACACAGACTGTTAACAGGGTGCCCAGAGAGGTTGTGGAGTCTCCCTCTCTAGAGACTTTCAAAACCTGCCTGGATCTGTTCCTGTGTGGCATGCCCTGAGTGATGCTGCTCTGGCAGGGGGGTTGGGCTCAATGATCTCCAGAGGTCCCTTCCAACCCCTACCATTCTATGATTCTATGTTGACATCTTCTCCTGCGACTTGTAAGGCATGCAAGCTGCCATTCATTGTATTACCAATTTTAGTAGCTTTGACCCAAGAAGTTATTCAAATAAATGGCAAGCATAAAAGCCATGGAAGAGGCTAGTAGAAAAGAGAGGGATCAGAATCCGTATCTGATTGAATTTATACCATGCACTTCCAGCAGCATGCTGCAAAAATTGATCTTGCTGTCTGTTGTGATTAGGATCAACGCTCCTGTTCTATTTATTGCATTTGTATAGCCCATTTTATCTCACTAAGGAGGAGAATGAGAATATGAATTTACATGAATCAGCTCTCAAATGCCCACAGTGAAAGGGCGATGCTCTCCACAGCCTGTAGCCATGAGTCACTGAATATGTACCACAGTTCCCAGTTGCATAATCATTTGTTCTTGTGTCTCAGAGCACAAACGCAATGCAAGCTAGATGATTCAAAAAAAGCTCTTACAAAAGCACTTGTGAAGTAGCACAGGATAAACCTCACTATCAGCCTCAAGTATATTTGATCAGTATGGAAAAGAGAAAAAAAAAAAAAAAAGAGGGAGGCTCATCCCACTGAACTCATACCCAGCTCTAGTGAACCACATACTTGCAGATATAGTCATCTATATTATCTTAGTTCATAGAGAAAACCAATCCTAGTATTCTCTTTTCCATAGGTTACCAAAAACATTAGATAGTCTAATCATATTCCAAATTCACAGAATCATGTTTTGGGTTGGAAGGGACCTTTAAAGGCCATCTAGTCCAACCCCCCTGCAGCGAGCAGGGACATTGGCAGCTACAGCAAGTTGCTCAGAGCCCTGTCCAACCTGAGCTTGAATGTTTCCAGGGATGAGGCTTCCACCACCTCTCTGGGCAACCTGGGACAGGGTTTCACCACCCTCAATGTAAAAAAATTCTTTCTTATATCTAGAAGAAATCTCCCCTTTTAGTTTAAAACCATTACCCCTTGTCCTCTTGCAATAGGGTCTGCTAAAAAGATTGCCCCATCTTCTTTATAGGCCCCTTTAAGTACTGGAAGGCTGCTATAAGGTCTCCCTGGAGCCTTCTCTTCTCCAGGCTGAACAACCCCAACTCTCTCAGCCTGGCCTCACAGCAGAGGGG
>WTSP01026995.1:7184-33651 GCA_025331215.1 Actenoides lindsayi | reverse complement strand
CATTTAACAAAAAAAAACCCACAACCTTTTTTTTTTAAAACCGCACAGGCATATGTAATTATTAGGTGCAGTATTTATTTAAAAGCCCCATTCCCCCCCCCCCCCCCCAAGTGTTTTTCTTTTCACCCCAGCACACCCAGCACAGGTCAACGATTTCTTGGCAATGCCTGATATATGTTAGTAATGATTTTTCTCTGCCCTGCTCAAAGTGAAAGTGGATATGGATGTATGAATTTTGTGTAATAATCCAGGGTGAGTAATTTTGCATTATAATCTGTGCTCAGCATTGTTTGCAGCAGCATTTCTGGCCTCAGAAGCCAAAGACCTCCATCAGTGACATCATTCCTCCTCTTTTTGCCCACTCACCCACATCACTGCCTAGCTACAGAACCACACGAACGGAAAGAGCAGCTATCAGGTACTTCAAAGTCACAGATCATCATCTGATCATGCACTCATATTATGTTTGTCTAGATCATTGTTAGTAAAACTCCTAAGATCCTAAGTTCCCATTATGTGGATACATACCCTGGCTATCTATGGGCAGCCACAGGGCCAACTGAGTTCTTCAATTTAGACTTCTAAATGCCTGAGCAGAAGTTCTCACTACCTGCAGTTAGGAGTGAATCTGTGATACTCTGTGCACAGGAAGAAACCATCCTTCAATTAATGAAGGTGGCATCACACCAGCTCAAACGTTTTGCCATTAGCACACAATTAAACTTTGTTTTGCTTATAGAGGGGAAAGCAGATTCCAGATACTGAGACTAAAACAGGCTCTTTAGCACTGGTAAGGAAATAAAACCAAGAGGCAAGCAAATTTATCATCTGTTGGTTTCTGTAACCTTGTGCTCATCTTGCTGCAATGTAGTGGAATAAATCTGTTCTCTGCATTTACGGATTTCATTTCAAGGCTGAACAAGGGAAAAAAAAAATCTTTTAAATAAGCATAGTTCTGCTAAGCTGATTCACTATACAGTTTTACTAAACTAATTAAAGATGGAATAATGTGGTGAACAAAGCTGAGTGACTAGTTACAATTCAATCAATAGGTTCAAAGGATCAGATCGCTAAACTAATAGAGCATCAAATAGTCAAATCAGCTCACAAGAAGAGTAAGTTTTCTACCTCACAGGAAAAAGAATGAATTACTTTGTATTAATGCTCTACAGAGCTGATTTAAAGGCAGTGCTAGTTCCCTTTTAATACAAAGCTACAGCCAGCACTAACTTGTACGTAGACTATAAACCACACCGGTGAGGAGCACAGGGAATGGCTCAGTATGCTGCTTCAGATTTCAAGAGACAGTAAAATACAGGTGAGGAAAAGAAGCCAAATGTCCAGCAGCAGCAGGTCTGAACTCAAAGTCAAGCCAAGAATAGTTTCCTAACACTGGGGTGATAGCCCCTGGTTCTTGATCAGAGACTGTGGTTACTGGACTTCACAGCAATGTCGCTTCCCATTTATCCTTCATTGCTATCATACACTACTGCACAGTGTTAACTTTTCTTTTACACTAACCACAAGGTGACATTTAACAGCAGTTTTTCAGCTTTACTGAATAGTCCCCCAAATCTACTACTTCACTATGTGTTTACATTTCCCATTAGGAAATTTTTTGAGGTGGTCTGTCCACACATCCACTAATGCAACATGTGGTTCTGTAGACAGCAGAACCTTGCAAGCCTGTTCCATAAACTCAGAGTATCACATTTTCTCATCAGGATTATTCATTTTGGTCTCTTTTCTCTACCTGAATGTCCATTGTCATGGAACTTACATTTCGGTTCTTTGTTTATATTTTGAATTCTTGAAGAAGTGGGAGGAAAGTGACTGAATACACTGTAATCACATGATCTTTTCCCACTTTTTACAAAACTAGCCAGAAAAAGTTAAATATAGAGTACTTCCTTTAGAAAGAAGTGTTAAAAATGAAGAGCTCACCTTTCTAATGCCTTATTTCATGGTGTCCAGCGCACACAGTAGTCAAAAAAATCGTGGCCAGTTTGAAATGCATGAAATTTCTACAGGCTAACTTCTTAGCAGCAGCTCAGATTTTCACCTCTCCATTTCTTTTCCATTTTCCCTCCACTGAAAAGTTTATCCAGAATACTCTTACAAAAAGGTGTGGCTGCCTCTACTGCTCTGATAACGAGGTGTACATTAGAACCAAATCTAGCCTTCTATATCTCATTGCTCTAAAAAGACAACAGGAACATAAAAATCTAACCCTTGTGTACAATTTAATGATCACCATCACAGACAAGGGCAACAAACTTGATTGTCTGCACAAGTACTGATTCTGGGGGCTTATCTCAAGGACAGCTTTAAGCCCAGGCTTTGGGCTGCTTTTCCTCCCCCCCCCTACCCTGGCTGGATTAACTCAGTCCTGCTCCACAGCTATAGCGCAGCCTCTGGCTCTAGGGGGGCTGGCTCTAAACCAGCCCAGCTCTCAGGGCCCACCTATTGCACCACAAGAACTGTAGTGGAAGCTCAAGTTCCACCCATAAACAGCCATTCATCCTTTATGCATTTTGACTAATTGACAAAAAGCTGCTAATGAAACTATTATCAGGTCGCTGGTCTCACTCCTCATTATGAGAAAGAGGCACTTTTGTTCTTTTGTTACATTATCTGCTGACAAGCAGTACAAAACATTTCACAAATGAACAAAGCTTCCCTTTTCATGTTTGCAATAAATTTTCCTTAGAAAAAGAAGCATTTTTCTTGAATAAAAATACGGTACCAACCAAAATAAGCACCACGCTTCACATGTAAAAATCAACCCCAGAATGACAGAAAGAGAAATAAATTCTGGTGGGAGCCATCCTCCTGCTTAAAAGCTGAGGAAGATGAAGATGACCTGTTAGCCAGGGAGAGAGGAATCCTTGCCAAGGAATCACCAGGAACTGCTGTTGCAAAAACCAAACCTTTACGTGGATACAGCATCAACAAGGCCTTAAGTAAGCTGACAGGGCTTTGAATGCACAAAGAGAGGTCATATATAAAATAATAAGGGTTTTCTCTTTATTGCCTTCTCTGTTCTAAAGCATGCTTTTGATTTGCTGATCTATTTTCTTTTAAAAAGATGGTTTAGTTCATTACTTCTTACATGACTAAAAGCAGTACATTGCGTGCTTTCTACAAAAGACAATAAATAACATGAAGGGAGTTATATGGGAGAAGGCAGAGTAAGTTTACCACAGAAAGAATCTCATAATGACAGGATGCAGGATAATAGTCCTAAGGAAACATAATAATAAAATGTGCAGGGTTTATGTAACGCTCTTTTAGATTGATTTTTCTACTCCCATAACCATCTTTTGGTGTTTCTCCTGCACAGCTGGTTACACCATCCATAAGCAATCTCTGTCTACCTGGCATTATTATTATTATTAGTATTTCAACAGCAATTTCTTTCACCTCCTTTCAACTAAGACTTATGTTAAATCTAATTGCCAGTTACCACCCTCCCTTCTAGAAAAAGAAAATCTGATTTCCAACCGTTTGAAATCCATCCTTCTTGTAAACTATAATATAATCATATGTTCATTTACTGGCATTTATAGGAATATGATTAGCAGAAGACAAAAAAGCGGGTGCCTTTTGTGTTCTCTGTGTCTCAACTTGAAATGATAACTCCCAGATGAGCGTAGCCTTGCAATAATAACACTGTGTATATTACAAACAGAATTATCAGCAAGAGGCAAAAAAAAAAAAAGTTATTAGTTGCTTGCTTATGATTAATAAAGTAGTTAACAGAGAAGGAATATTTTTCTTGCTTGGTGTTCATTGTGTATTTGATATTCTCTATTTACAGAACAGTGAAACATAGGATTTATAAAATGCCATCTGTTGGTTTCTTTTTAATGTGTAGGATTTCTGGCGCCAGAAGCTGCAGTTCAGCAGTATTGATAATGCTACATGTAATATTAAAGCCTTTGGTTATGAGAACTTAAGCCATTAAACATCAAGAAGCATGTTGGGTATATATCCTGAATAGTGTATCTCCTGTTTTCTTATTGTAATCTATATAAAAAGCAATTTATACCCTCGGGTAATTGATTTTGATCAGTCACTCAAATAGCATAACACACACACACAATGCTATATTGTAATGATCCACAACTGTCACAGAAGTGATTTTGTTCTTTGATCTCCACAAGAGAAGGTGTCTCATGAGACAAGCTCACAGAGATCAAAACCTACTACAGTCAAAATGGCAACTACTCTTTTTCTCTAAAAACAAAACAAAACAAAACAAAACAAAACAAAACAAAACAAAACAAAACAAACAAACCCAACCAAACAAAAAAAACCCCAACCCAACAACAACAAAAATCCCCACAGGCATTAAAAAACAAACAAAAACAAACAAACAAAAAAACTAACACAAAAAACCCACAACAACTTTCTTAAGGCATAGGATATTAAATGTATCAGTATCTAAAGCATGGATTTTTTCTTACATATTAGCTGTGAATATAAAGTACTCATGGTGAAGGTTAATATTGGAATGTTTCAGCTCCAGTAAATTTGACTGCCATTGACTTCTATACCTAATGAAGTAATCAAATGGTCCAATATCCAGGTCTTAGTTTCCCTTTGAACACAAATGGCTGGTTTTAATGCAATGAAATTGTGATTGGTTGGGTTTTTTTTTAAATGGTTCACTGTGTATTCATACCAGCATACATTTGGAGGGGGTTATATCACTGGCTAAAGGTCTAACTGGGACTACTGACTCCATCAGGAACTGTAAACCCCAAGCTGCTCACAGGGCAAGCAAACACAGGGAGAAATAGCTAAGCATTGTCAGGGACCATTTATACTTTTGGCAGTGTCTTAGGGATATCAACACATCATTTCTGTTTCCACTCTCACCTTGACTGCAGCCTCTGCTGTTGCCTCAGTCTTCCGTCCCTGCCTTGTTCTTCATTGTGTTCCTCGATCATAGCCTGTCAGATAACTGGGAGCATCAGCTGCCCAGGACAGGAGCTGTCTACTTTTCTATTTCCCTCCAGCACTACAACAAAGCAGACTCGTGTCTGAGCCAACAGGATTACAATGCCTTCCATCTCAGAACACAGCACCCGCTCCCCTCTCGGAGCTTAGATAAGTAGTATAAATCATTGCATTTCTACCAAAAATGAGGGCACTGTGTTAAGCTTAACACAGCTCGCAGTGTTAAGAAAGGTTGACATAAATATTTCAGTGAAACTGTAAAGTTTTGACAATAACTTTGCATTTACATTTTTGATACACAAGGAGTAGCATGTGCTGCTACAGCCTGGACTCGGTCAAAGGCCATCAAGAACAAAACCCCAAAGAAATAAATAAGTAGCTGTTTAATGAAAAGGCATACAAACAATTTTCAATACCGACCTTTTCAGTAAACAACATTGTCACAAATCACAAAAATCTCACTTAGTTTATCACGTGACGCAGTAACAAGCTGCGGAACAATGAATAATATCAAGAAGAGCTGAGACGAAGAACGAAAATGTTTTCAGTTTGCACAGATAATTCTAAAATGAAAACTGAAAAACATCACCCGTAGTTTACTTAAATACTACTACTTAAAGTTAGCTCAGACTCATTGAAATGAATGGTGGTTACTTCTAGATGCGACAAATAAATAATCAGTGCGCTTGTGTTGAGATCTGCCTTAAATGGAAACACAAATAGATGTTGTTTTCACCTCTTTGGAGAATGTATCGTCACGATTCGGCTTATGCTTGCTAATAATATCTCTCTCTTTTTCCCCATCCTCTTGTTTGTTAGTTTAAGTGCTGCTCTGATGTGATTTACCACAGTCTTTCAGTAGTAACTAGTGGTATATTTGTTAAAGCAACGTTACGCAACATTTCTCCATTCCTGTTATTTTACTTTATGCTTTTGCCATAGCCTAGAATCCCCATGTGCTTTATCTTTAAAAAGACATGGAGTTCCCTAAATGGAGCCCTAGAGGACAATACTATCCATTATTAGCCTGGAGAGACAGTTTTCTAGAGGTATTTTGGGTCCTTTTAATTAAGTTGTTCTAAAGGTCACCAAGAGGCATACAGACACACACAGACATCAAGGAGGCACATGCTGAGTGGTTCAGGAACTTCTAATGAACAGGAGCCTTGTAATTAAACCAGTATAAAAATTGGACTTTTAAATTTATTTCTTTTTTTAATTAATCTGAAGGGAAAGGCAAATAGGGGCTCGTACATTTCCAGGAAGAAAGAGGATCCCCTTTAGTACCAGACAGAGTGTCCAATTCAACAGTAGCACGTTTGGAGAGATGAAAAGGAAAATAGAAGGGAGTCTATTTCCAGGGTGTACCTCGAGCCTTGTCAAGTTGAACAGTGAGGTGAAGAGCACACACAGATCTCCCTTTGGCTGAAACTCTGCTCAGGCAGAAACTTGCTGCCTTGATCTCTCCCTCACTCCCTTCAAGGGCTCCCAAAAACAGTAAAGCAGAGCCATCTGGTTAACACCCTTCCTTCCCACACATCCTTTTCCCTCAGCCCTTGTACGTTACACTTTGGAACCTGCTATCCCTTAGACCTCTCAGCTTGAAAGAAAATGTGACTTTGCTGTATTTTTCTTCCTTTGATCAGCTGCTTTAATCAGAAAGGATGCAGGGATCTAGCAGCCCAAGCAGTGCTGGCAGCCACTATTACTTGGCATCTTTCATTATGGGCCTCTATAACTCAGTGTCCTTTAATACACAAGTCAAGTCCTTCTCTTCTTCTAGTGTAAGCAATATTAACTGTGGATCAAACACTCTAAGGTGAATGAAAAGATAATTAAAGCACCTACTTCCCATCCTAAGAATTGAAAAATGCACATCTTATTTTCAATATACGAGTGATCACAGTAAAGTGGCTTAAAGAAAGCCCCTATTTATTTGCAAACTGTAACATTTTAAAAAAAAAAAATTCCTGAAAACCAGTACTAAAGTGGCCACCACTCACACTTTGTTTTCACAAGTTGAAATCCCAGTTGCATAGAAAGCCATTTGTTTCTGCTGCTGTAAAGACAAGGTGCCATACCAAGTCACCAAAAGGGAGGAGGAAACAAGACCACACAACTAGTTCCTCGAAATAAATCTCTTATTTACAATGCATAGTTTAACACACGAAACACCTTATGCTGTTCCATACTTTAGGCACCAACACGTATTCCTTAACATTTTCTGAAGCACAATTTCCATAACAGAGGTCAAACAGATCCTAGGAATCAGAGAGAGGCTTTTTAGATGGTTCTCGAACATAGCTGCAGTAAGTAGCCTAATGGTCCACCAGTGTTTGGCCACACTAGGTGCCACTGTGAAACAGTACACAAAGCACAGAGAATTTCTAAATTAATTCCCCAATTTCATACTATAAAGCTGGCAAACTTGCCCCCTCCTCTCCCTACCAAAAACCAAACCAACAAACACCCCCTGTACACACACACACACAAAAACAACACCAAAACCCCAAAACAACCAAAAACCCTTCAGAAGACAATGCAAAAACTCTATTAAAAAAAGGTGGGCAACTGACAGATATCTTTCTAATAGTAAAATAAAAGTATATTTTATTCTCAAATTGCTATTTCTAGTCATAAAGCATATTCCAATATTGCTCTGTTCCTTATGCACTCAGTGCCAGTAGACTTTCACTTGCCTTTTTTAACAACTCTTCAGCAACTGAGTTTAAACTCTGTTATTCAGTGATTATCATTAAAAAACCCATCCCCAGAACTCTGACACACGTAGCACATTCATGCCTTTTGCTAAGTTACATCTTCTCCCTCTCCATGTGCTGGATTACCCACTAGGCAGAAAGACAGACTGGAGTTCTCCAGGGCAGCCCCACAGGGAAGCCTTGCGTTCCCCAGGGCAACAGCAGTTCCATGCTTAAGGGGTCTCTGGAGTCATACAGAAACTATCAAAAGGCAGGTTTCATAGGCACAGACTCAGAATTCAAAAAAATCTAACTTCTTCCAAGAAAGCTTCCTTTACTTTGTTTTCCTGCATAGAAAAGTTATTTAATTCAAAGGAATTTACCTTCAGAGGAGGAAAAAATATTAACATTTTAGGACCGTAGTTTAAATGGATGAGGCAACACTAACACAAGGATGTCGGGAAGGAAAATTCTGAATACTTATCCATAAATCCACAACCTAATCTTGTTGGAGTGAATACTCCCTCTGTAACAGAATAAATCAGTTGGTATTAAACTTCCAGCAGTGAGTTTATGAGGTTTACGTCCCAAATCCCTATCCAGACAGCTCTGCAAGAGTTTACATCTTGAAGTCCAAAGCAGGATGCTTTGTAATAGAATATTCTAAGTCATTAGATACGTGCCTCTAAGTAATGGCATCTATGGCTAAGCTACAGCAATTCCAAATCAAGTTTAGATGCTGAAAAACTGGAATCCAGCAGTATGTGCCTCCAGAGCTCGGATTCATCTTTAGCTGTAGCAGATACACAGTCAGGACATTGTGTATCTGCCTTTCAAAACCTTAACACAACTAAACAGTTCAATAGCCTTAAAATAAACAGTGCATTATCAGCTAAGTATTGAAATAAACATTTGACCACGTTACCCGAAACAGCCTTGTTTCAGTGCATGTCAGCTCAGCAACGTTTTGCCTCAGAGCCCGATTTCAGCAGCACTAACTGCATAGCTGCCATATATCCTAGATGAGTTTCACATGAACATTCTTCCTCGTGAATGATCAGCAGAACCTTGCTGAAGACCCCTGGGGCTGCTATAGGATGTTCCAGGAACATTTCAGCGGTGTCAGAAAAAAAACACACACTGAAATTATTATTATTATTATTAATAATCAAATAATTTTTGAAGTAACAGAGGAGGAACACCATGATCAAGTACCTTGGCTAGCTCTTAATGTTGAACATGTGGAGTTTTGCATGACATTCCATAGGATGCTTTCTAACATATATGGTTGGGTTTGGAATGGAATTTCTAGGTTAAGATAATTTATTTATTTTTTTAAATGAGAAAGTTTAACTCGTCTTTAACTCTGTGAGGTAATGTTATGTTCTAATATTATCAGGAGGCCTGGCCTTGATGGGAACACAGTGAGTAAACTTGAACAAGTCATTCAACCTTTGTTTCCCCTTTCTGAAATGGGAATAACAATACATCATTTTTAATCATGTTAGTACCTATCAAAAAGTGCTTGGCATTACAAATACAGATAATTGTTTTGTCCTTTGAATTCTTCCACTTTATTCCCATATTACTCAAGTGCTATTAGGTTTACAATGTATTTTTAATACTTTTTCCAGTCTAGCTTTATCTATTTCAAGGTAAATCATCATCATCGGTGACCAGCCATTTATATCACGTGAAATCATTTTCAAATAGTGCTTCTATCTTTAAAGGTTCACTTTCCCCATTCCTAATTCCCAGGAAAGAGTCACCACATTAGAACACAGACAAACATGCATAGCATGGCCAGGGGAAGCTTACAAGTGAAAACAAACACTCTGCTCCAACAAATTTTTTGAGGAATATTCTTCTAAGTTCAAAAACCAAATGATAACAACAAACGTAATTAAAAGGACTCTGTCCAAAACAGCACCTGAAAGAACACTACCTTTACTATGCAAGCCCCCCCCCCCCAAAAAAAAAAAACCAAAAGAAAGCTGGAACATTTTGAGCATATTTGTATTTAAGCTATTTCCAGGCCACCACATGCAAGTGACTGTGGTGGCACTGCATGGACAGTAGGTAGGCAAGGAAACTTGTGTGACAGCTGCCTGGGTACTCTGCTCGCCCTTACTCTGTTCCAGCTAGTTACTGGCTCACTAAAATTCAGGGAGTGCTAGAGGGAAAAAAGAAAAGAAATTATAAATAGCAGCTTTTCAGCTAGATCTATGTAATCTCTTTCTAAAGGAGTACTAATGACAACTATCAACCTCCTGGCCAACAATGATCATCAGCAACTCAGGAAATGCGAGTTTAATAGAGTTTTGAAAGAAGTATATACTTCAGAAGTCATCAACAGAGAATCAAAACCAACCAACATTTCACTGCTTTCTTCTAAGGCAGACAGTGGGACTGCTCTTGGCATGTACGTGCCTTCCTTGCACTTGACCCTTGTAACCTAGGTATGGACTTAGAGTAAGTCAGAGGACTTAGTTAATTCTCTCTTTCTAGTGATGGGTGAGAATCAGACACATTGTAATAATGCTGCTGTTATTAGCTTGGTTGGCTGCCTTTAATACTGTCACAGAAGCATACAGGTTATCTCTAATCTGATTTATCTTCTCCAGAAAATAAATTGACTTCCTTAGAGTAGGAAGGTCTCAGAGTTGAGTCACCTACACAGCTCAGCAGGCAGCAATAGGGGCCTGCTCTTCAAGTGAGAAATCAAGCTCCACTATAACTGTTCAGTCACTCAGTTCTTCCCACAGCTTGCAGGAAGGATGCTCATGGGAGAGGTGAGTTCAAGTTGAATTGTTTGGGGTTTTTTTGTCCCAGAACTAAGCATAATGAACATTTTTTTATATTTATGCTACTGATGTGCAGTTTAACTTTCTGCTGAGAGGTTTCATTTGAAAAATCACATGTTTCTGCTGATAGTCATGGATATGGCTCCCCCCCCAAGAAGTTTCACACCACTGGTTTAAAGTGACTCGTTGGTGACGAGAGGCCTAGGCAGGAAAGACAAATGCCAGTGGGTTTTGTGTGCTGACTCACATCGGTTCTACCTCATCCAACTTGCACTTTTTATCTCAGGACTGGTGTCCATGCCTTGCTGAATAAAGGATGCGGGTGAAACCGAGGCAGACACCTTCCTGGCAAAACCAAGGGAGTCACAAGACAGCAAGAGGCAGCTGAACTCCTCCAAGTGAAGGGACTGAACCAGAGAGCTGACTTCAGCCATAACAGCTACAGCCTCGCCAGCTTTTCCTGCCATCTGTATTTCCAGTGCAGACTTTCCCCTTGTTACCTATACTCTCATCACCTCAGGACCGAGGTTGTTAACAATACATCCCAGATGGGACTCCATCTGAGTTACCAAACGACTGAAGCGGTTAGATACCTCGCTGCCATCGTGCTGATGTCAATGCTCAAGTACCAGCTCTGACTTCACTCAAGTAGCAGCCAAAGTTGATGATAAAGATCTATACTGCCTTACATGGCAAAAGCCCAACCTTCAAAAAAGAAGAATTTTGGTCCATCTGCCATGTTCCTATGACTGTGGCAAGGCAAAATGAGCAAGGTGAATGCTGCTTCCACACCCACCACGCATCTGCCTGTCCATGTGGACCAAGCATGCTCCAGAATTGTCCTCTCAGCCTAGGGAATTCCTGGCTGAACTGCAGCCAGTGGCAAGGAAATACACACTTTCCAAAAGAAAAAAATGCAGTGATTGCTGGTTGGATTCCTCTCGAAATGCTTGCTGCCACGGTGCCGAGAGTTTATTGCATTATCAATGATTTCACAGAGCTTCACGCAGGTGTTTCATTTTACATCGAAAATAAATAACAGTGACTTAAACGATGTTTACTGCTACTGCCCAGTTCAGGTGCATGCTAACACACCTTCTGAGGGGTTTAGCAAAACACAAAATTCCCGCTAACCCAGATTTGATGTTTTATGCAGAACTGTTTCAAGAAAATCTGGCAGTAATACATCTGGTTCATCTGCTCCCTTCTTGGTAAACACCAAGCCCTCTATAAATAGATCCATTTTGGATGGCAGGCCGAGGAGCTACAGTGCAACAGTGCCATCCCCTGTCTGCAAAAGTCTTTGTCGCTCTTGCAGAAAGGCCAAGGGCTGAAGTGTTCCCCCAGTGCCTGCTGTAGCTGGATGGGAGGTTACCAGAGAACAGCAACGTGATGCCATGTGCACTGCATGGTAGTGCTGCTGGGGAATTTCACTGGGCAAAGCTTAAGTTCTGAAAGAAGTTTCTTTCTAGCTAGTGCCATCAACTTTGTGTCAAAATAAATTCGAAGAGATTCCACAATTTCACATTTAAACTCAGGTTTCTGGATCTTCTCCAGCATGCAGCCTGGGGTATGGAAAGCAATTTGCATCTTTCTGTAGTAAGCAGAAAGGAGGAAATTCCCATACACTTCCAGGCATCCCTGAAGAAAATCTTTTCTTGTATACTACTCCTTTGTATACTACTCCTTTGCATCTCCACTCCTGTTTCTACTGGAAGCAAGGAACAGTTATTATTAAAGGTTTGTCCAAGCACTGCACCAGCTATAACACCCCACAGCTCAACACGCATAGTTTACAAGTGGAATTAGAATGGAATACTATATTACAAACAAGGAGTTGAAAGGAATTGAGGAGTCCATAGTCAGAGGTATGCCCAAAGGTATTTCTTCCCAGAATTCTGTTGCATAGCCAATTAGTGTTTTTCAGTTTCAGGACCCAGAGGGATTGCCATGGGTTTAAGGGCATAGGAAGGACACATTTGCTCTGACCCCTTCTTTTTTGTCTCCTTTAGATGCTAACTCACATCCTTCCCACAGTAACAGGACAAGAACAAGAAGAAACTACAATTAAGTAACAAGATGATCATGAAATTAGTCATGAACAGTTATCAATTTCCTGCACCCAGCAGTAGAAATTCAAACTGTTCATTCTTTGCTACAGTTGGGAACAACTGAAGTGCCATCTGTAAGTGTCTCCCTGTCTGAAGATTTTTTAAAAAATAAAATAATAAAAAATAATAATAAAAAAATCCTATGCTGATATCCATGTTTGCAATGAGAAAAAACCCAACCCAACAAACAAAGAAATAAAAAAATACCTATGCCAGACAACTAGCATATTGCATTATTAGTGCTGATTTCCTAAACGTATCTCAAGTGCAAGTAAAGCCAGAGCCATGTGCATAACCTCCTCCAATCTTCTCTTTCTTCTACCAAATCAGCCCTGCAAACCAAGAGCAGGCATACCTTCTGAAGTGAGGGAAGTCTTTTACACGTTATCAATCCTCTAGTAGAAGCTAACATATGACTACTTCAAGGGAATGTTAAAAGCTTAGATTCCAAAGGTTGTTCACCCTAATTAATCAGTCAACAGTGTTCAAACCCATCTTCGTACCAGCTGCAAGACCATTTTGTTGTGGTTTTCTGCATCAACTTTATCGTGGTTACTTCCACTGAACAGTTCCAGGGAACGACAGCTTTTTAAATCACTGGAGTCCAAACAGCTGCCCCTTTCAATTAGTTTCTTGGGAAACTGCTGCTGCAACCTAACTGTGGATTTTGTAGTTCTTATGCAGCTGCCCTGTAATCCACTTGCTTCATTAGGAATAAATGAAATGTCAATGAGTTACTTCTCCATTGGCTTATCTACACCCACACTGCCCCTCCTTGCAGGGACCAGGGATGGGACTTCACTGAGGCCTGGTCGTTCCTGCCAACCCAGGATGCACTTGTTGTTTCCATGTTTCTTCAGGGCCACAGAAGAAAAGAATACTAGGAAAAGCAGAAATGAAACCTTACTCTTCCATCTACTGCTGTCCCTAGAATATTTCCAAGAAACTTCATCTGTCTTCTTTGTGATTACGTGTCCTTGTAGTAAAATGACTTTCCAGATAACCAGCCAGTGTTCCAGGTTCAACTTGCTGTTAGTCCTCCAGTTTCAATCTGCAGCTGATATTAGCTCAAAGCTCATAAAGCAACTCCATGGGTATGTGATAAAAATGACGGACACGTTGCCTGAAATATTTAATTTCTTATTATCATAAGCCTGAAATATTTATTTTTTTTACAACCCTACCTAAATTAGAAGCAGCATCTGATAGCTATCTAATATCTGAGCTTGCACTAAGCAAGTCAGCTTCCACTTGGCAGTGAACAGGTTATTACAAACAAAAATAACAGCTAGAGCTGTTCCACAAAAGAAGATGGGTGGCAAGGGACAGGACAGATCGATGGCACAAACCAAAACAAAGTCTAGAGTTAATAAATTGCCAGTTAGCACATAGTTCACTTTACCTTAGAGATAACCAGTCATCTCTACTTTTTGTGAAGGCTGACATGATCTCTTCCACCTCAAACATTTTGCAATTATCTTAAGTATCTTTGGCTAACAACTGGTTTTAATTGCTGTAAAAGCTCACAGTAGCAAGTGTGTTTGTGGAAAGTCTCGGACTAGGAAGAATTGATGATCAGCTTACCCAAATAAACAGAAATCAATGACCAATCATACACAAGAAAACTGCAAACAGATATGACTGAGAAGTAGCCACGCCACTTATCCCAAAGAGGCAGGTTCATCAGTTATAACTTAATGAGGAAATATTGCTACAGGAGTCACCATGTAGTCCTATTTAAAATGCTCATTTTATTATAGAAAGGACATCCATTCTCTGAAGAGATACTGTCTTGTTAAGCTCCCTCTCCATTTTAGATATAAACTAGAAGCACAATTATGCTAGGAAGAAGTAGTCTTAGTACTTCTACCAAATTTCCTCAGAGAAGCTTCCTGATGTCATGATTCTGAGCAGCCCTACTCCTCGACTGAATTCATAGGAAGTCTTATTTACTTTATAATAAGAAAATACAGTTTTGGCCTCTAACATACAGAAAATTATCCTGTAGCTTGGGCTGCCTAAGTGAAAACTGAGGAACCAGATGAAGCCCAAACTATGTCCTGGACCCAAGAAACAGCAAACTATTTCCACCAGCTTAACAAAATTACCTGCTTAGTTCTGAGGCTTTCTTCTTCATGTGTAGAATATACATATTTGTAGAATCTATATTTGTAGAATGTACATACTTGATGGTTATTATGCAGAATAGAGACCATTCCTTGAGATATGGGGTAAGAATTTTTTCTCTTACAAAAGGCTTTTACTTTTTCAGTTCTGACCACAAGCAGCCTAATCATCTTCACTGAAGAAAAATATTGAGGCCTATATGGAACCACAGATTTTCTTAGCTTGACACTGTGAGTCATGATGTGCCTAAAAAAATGACCCTAGGAACTGGCAAAGGCACGGAAGACCTTAACCTCTGCCTAGTTAGGATACTTCGAAACAACTTCATCCAAAGCAACTGATTTTCTTTCTACTCCCTAGAAAGAGAACCTCAAATAATTGGAGTGCTAAGAAAGTGACATTCAGATCCAGGATCATGGACATTCTTCTCTGGTATCTTTCATGGTTAATTTAATACACATGACAACACTTAAAAAAAAAAATTTAAAAAAATCCTACAGAATTTCACCACCTTAGCGAAGTGGAGAAATGTTTCAGCAGAGAGAGGTAAAGAGCAGAAGCTTTTCTAGCAGATCCCCTGTTACATATTCATAGCTGCTATTTGAAAAGTGAAGAAACATATTTCCTAAAGAAACATTCATATGAATTTTATATCAGCAATTCATTTCCACACTCAGTTGATTCTGGGTAGAATGCTGTTATTTTTGCGCTGGGTAGAATGAGGTTCTACTTTAAGCCACTTCTCAAAAGGCATGATTTCCTTCAAAGCTAAAGCGGGCTTGCTGGAGGAGAACTTCACCTTCAAAAGGGTTCAAGATAAAGCAAGCAAGAAGAAAGAGTAAAATATCCTATGAGTATAGAATGTACCTCTCTATGTTCCATCTTGAAAATACTTGTATCATGGTAGCGGCCACAGATTCTATTCCAGAAAATAGAAAACAAGAGGTTTTATCTCAGAACCTACTAGCAACATAAAAAATAAAAAAATAAAAAGTGCATCACAGAATAAGCCAATTCAGATTCAAGTAGTAAATACCAACCTCCTCATAGAAGTCATATTACTCCCATGTGAAGTGCCACGGGATCTTTCAAGGCTGCATACGGAAGGTCAAAGCTTTACCTGCACATTCTCTAGCTACGTATGTGCAGTATAAATAGGTAGGAAAAACAAAACAAAAACCCTAAATCCTTCATACCTGGCACCCAAAGACTTGTTAACCCGTAACATCACAACGTTTCAAGTCTGGTATCTATTGGCCCTAACTGGAAACGTTTACAGCTCTCCAAAAGCATAATTTACGAGAGCCCCCATTTTGTATCACAAAGATGCTAGCAGAGAGTTATGTCAGTGCTCACACTGTCTCAGACAGGCTTCCCAGCATGACCTTACTGCCTTAGCCAGTGGCATTGTCATTCACCACCTTATGCCAACAACAGGAGCCTGGGGCTGTTTCAGACTTGGGAAACTCCAGATAAACCTACAAGCTCTCTAGATCGGAGGCAAAGATTTTGTTAAAAAAAAAAAAAAATTATTACAATAAGGCAAGGGAACAAAGAAGAAAAAAAACAACCAATTTCTTTCCTAAGTTTTTATTTAAATTTTTTTTTAACCCCTACACAACTCCCTCTCTTATTACATGTAGTTTCCCCACCTGCTTACTACTAGCTTTTAATTCTTGTACTTCACAGTTTGCTGCTCGCACTTCTCAGCAAGTCATGGTTTTGCTTTAAACCTCTGCTCGCTCACCTCTCTGCAGCCTGTGTCATGGCAACAGCAGCTCTCTTCTTGCCAGTTAACCTCTTGTAGGCAAATGTTAACATAGCTACTTGCTCAGACATTAAGAAGTCAGCCTGCTAAGCAGATCCAAACAACATGTGCAGTCAACAGCACAGCAGAATTAATGCCTCCAGCAATAACTGCCTCAGAAAAAGGCAGGTCGTTTCCATTTTATGTTATGCCAAAGAAAACTTGCAGTGATTTTTTTAAAAGACCAAAAGATCTATAGACAACAAACACAACACTAAATCATAAGAATCACTGTCAAGCGATCAGCGGAAAGTTAGAAGAACAGCTTCCATAGAGAAAAGTGCTTGAGAACACAGAGCCTTTACAAAATCCATTTTAGCAGGTTAATTGTAAGAACAAAGTCCAGGAGGAGCCTTCTGCGGGAACAACTGTTCCCAAAGAACTTAGAAGATCCCCAGATCCTGAATGTAAAAAAGGAGGTTGCTCTCTTCTTGGTCACAAATGGAATCCAATAATCTAGCCCCCAACTAAGGCCTGTCCCTAAGCAGGGAGCTGTAAGTCTTTCAGCAGTTCTACTCCACAGGAAAACAAGTCTAGCCCACTACGGCCAAGTACTGAAGCAGCATATTATCCTTCTTTTGCTCTTTACTAGCACATTTCACTGCCAAATCACTGTCTTTGGAGTACGAAGTGGCTTCTGACCACACCGGAATAACAGGGCTAATTAAATACCTTGGTATCATCCCATAATTTCAGATCTCTACATGGGTCCACAGAATAAAGTCAAAACCACTACCTTTTGCAAGAGGTGTGATGTAAAAGTATCGATCAAGTGGTGATGCTTGCTAGCACATAGCCAGCCTTTAAGACAAATGCATACCACAAATGTATGAGTTACTGTGCTCATGTCATGTTAATATCATTGCTAATTAAACTCTCCCCACCGGTGGGGATGAAAAAAAAAAAAAAGACTCCAAGCACTAGCCTACCCACAAAGACTACCATCCCTCTCCATCCTAAGGGAACACACGTCCCTCAAGCTCTGTAACCTAGAATGCTGATTGTGGTACTACTCTTGAGGATAATGAATAGCATAAAGCACTTAAATACTCTTTGAAGCTTTCATTTGTAACAGCACAAAGTTTGGTACATACTGTTGTACACATGCTGTTTTCCTTCCAGTTTAAACAAGATGAATCCCTAAGCTTCCCTTGAGAGGCTCTCAATGCAATTATCAATCAAGCTCACACGTGCATCACTTCCAAAGCTGTCATTACGTGTGCCAATTTCCAGCATTGATTTAACACTTCATATAGCCTGCTCTGGCATTCAGCTCCTTTTCCAGCCCTTGCGACACCTCCTGGAAACTGAGTGAAAAATAACTGCTTGCTACGACTTCAGAGCACCCAACACAGGATCCAATATTTAAACTCACGTGGCAATAAAAACAAAAGCCCTTGTAAGCTTTCTTTGTGTGGGTAGAGGCACCTACAGATGCTGGTATTCCTAAGCATAGCTGCAGATGACAACTGCAGCTCTGTTATTTTTTCTCTCAGACCACACGATGAAGGGAGTCACTCCACATTCTCCATCCACCTCTCTTCTCTGTAGTTCTCCAAAACACATCAGTATTCAGTTAAGTATTGATTCTGCATGGTCTGAAATTCGTGTTACTTCCAGCCAGAGAGAGATTAAAAAACCAACCCAGAAAACAAGGAAATGATGACTGTTTCCTTCACCCTCCCTTCAAACCAAACCCTCAAAAAGAAGAGTCCCAAAAAACCAAACTCAAGAAGTGTTCTGTCAAACCAAAAATGCCCACAAAATCTCCTCGCCCAGCTGTGAATATCTATCCATAATACACTCCTCAGAGAAGCTCCTGAAGGACAGGGGGGGATAAAGAAACAATGACCCTGGGGAAAGAATGGATTCAAACAGAAGACAGAAGATTAATTTGACCAAGAGTGTTATGAAGCAATCTGGAATATCCCCGCTTCACCTGTTCCCCTGAAATATAAGAGATAAGCTCAGAGTGACCAACATGCAAATTAAACAGGGGGGTGCACGTCAGACTGCTTCCTGAACTGTCCTAAACTCAGAATCCTTCTTGTGCCATAGGGGTACTTCGAGGCAAGCATTCAGCAAGGAACACACCTATTTAAATGAACATGTGTGTGAGGGGTACAAAGCAGCTTTCAGCCTCAAACACACTGTTTCTGAATCTATCATGAAGTGAGCCTCCTGGCATCATTTCTGTTCCATTTAGGAATGTGCATCTCAGGGAACAGGAGGAAGTTTGTTTTCTATGAAGTTTGAATCAAAAGATTAGCTACAATGAGTCACAAACCACACCTACCCTTTGCTTTCAGAAAAAACATAATTCCAAATGATAGTCTGTACAAAAAGATTCAACAGGCTGTTGTGTTGTCTCGTAGCACCAGAGAAGCATGTTGTGACTGAAGCTTTACCACAAGTTGATAGGTATTAGGAGTCTGACTTCTCCAGAGGACACAAAATCAACTGTTAGGGTAAACTGCAGAACGAAAGGTTAATTTAAGAAAAGCAAACAAAGAAACCCAAATTTACCCCCAGTCAGATGATGCTAACCTGAATACTCACAGGGGGTTTTCTGCTCCACAGGAGAACAAACAAACACACACACACACAAACAACTACAAAACAAACCAACCCACCAACGCAAAAATAACCCACCACAACCAACCAACCAACCCCACAAACCAACAACCACAAGAAGCTGAAATGGCACATTGATACTGGCACATAAACAGGGGGTTCATTTCCACGCAACGCATTTTACACCTCAGTTACTCTGCCAACAAAGGCTCGCGTCAGAACAACTCCACCCCTGCTGAAAACACTGTTGAACACTTCGGTGTATCCGCAGCGTTATCCTGTCACTTAAGAAACTGCCTCTGCTAAGGAGCTTTAGATCTGTGCAGAAGCAGTGATAACCAAGTTACTGAAATGGAGCACTCTTTTCTACTGACAAGTGCACAAAGACAATTGAGTTTCCAAACAACAGTTCTGCTACTCAGGCTCACAGGTCAGGAGGGAAGAGAAACTGCAAGATTCAACAGATGGTAAGAGAAAGTCCATACTTAACCAGCCACAAACTCTATTTGGTTCTGTAAAGGTAAAGCAGAGATGGAGCTCTACTTCAGACAGCATTCAAGAATCTGATTGCTTGGGGTTTACTTGTTGGGTTTTTTACCTTCTGGAGGAGTGTTTCAGTGCACTGCAGAGGTGCCAGGCTGACATGCCCCCACACCAGTGACCTTTCTGTTCAGGTGACAGCCTTCGTCTAGACACAAGTAGCACTAGCTCCCTGACATGGCCTATCTTACCAAAGGAATACAGCTAAAAGGGATGGGGTACTCCATCATCATAATCAAGCTTTTCTATTGCTCTCATGGGCTGGCTGCATGACACAGCTCTCCGCAAGGTCTTTGAAACTCTTTTGTTCCACTAGACCTGCCAACAATGTACAACCTGACTCCACAGCTCAGTCCAACCGCCTCAGCTGCTCCATCCTCCTGCTGCTGTGAAGCTACAGGCTTTTTCCTGCAGAAGCAGCTCTTCTCCCCAGTCTCCAAGTTTATCTACAGCTTCTGTGTGAAACACCCCAACAGTATCAATCTTCCTGTATGGTCATCATTCGACCCAGGTGCTGTGCTCAACTACTTCTCCTAGTAACTCTACGTAGCAATGAGCATGCTCTTTGACCAACTCCCGCTGTCTCCAGTGTTTTTCAAGCAAAAAGGCTCATTTGAAAAAGCATCCTTCTCTGCCTTTCCAAAGTGGTGCTGGTATGGCTCTTTTAAGTCTCTATTTTGCATTCTCTCTGCTGTTTGAGTCTAAAATGCGTCCCTGTTGAACTGGGGACATGCAGGCAGGAGACAGGCTGTCCATCGTTCAGCTCAGCCCTGTCACAAGCTAGGGAGGTGGATGGACATCCAGGGTAAGATTGCAAAGGCTGCTTTTACTCTAATGTTAAAAAGAGCACAGAGGGACTTTCTTCTGTCTGAAGCAGACTGAGAAAGGATACAGGATGCATAAGTCAGAAGAGGGAGAGTTTGCTTAATAACATACTCCATCTACACAGATTTGACTATCTGATAAGCACCGTAAATAACCAGTCTCCTAGTGAAGGGTAAAAGAGAGCTACTCCTCCCCAGACATTTTCCCCTTCTCTCAAGAGATATCATTCACTGAGCACTTTTAACCAATCAAGCAAGAAACTGAAATCAACAATAGGTTGTCGATTATGTGGGCCAAGATACCAGAGAATACTTGGTGTCGTTTAATGGTCTTTCAGCCAGCTAGAGAAAATATTTGTTGAAGTTTAAGAGTGCATGGACTGAGTCGGGGGACATGTGGTAACCCCAGGACCCTGAGGGGTCAGAGGGCAGCTGTCATCCCCTCCCCTTCCCTGCCACACTCCATAGAACAAGGAGACAGGGAGTTTGGGGAGGGGAGGGCTCTTCCTTCCCGGGCTCTGGGAGCTCCAAGAGCATCTCAGCTCGGCTGGGCCTGACTCCCCATGTGCCACGCAATCCATCACCATCCCAGAGTGGGTTTTGTGTAGAGTTCTATATCCTTCTGCCCTTAATATTCCTTCTTCTGTCTTTCTCCTGTTACTCATTACATTTGTTATAGTCTTAACTTCCAGTCTTGGGTGAGGCATTTTTCTTTCACCTTATTCCCATTTTTTATCCTCCTCTAGCAGAGAGGTGGGGATGGTGCTAATAGAGAGAAATCCTGCTCTGGCTGTCATCTGGGCTTACCCTGAGTCTTAAACGGAGCCAACACTTGCATGCAGAGTTTGGCTGCAAGAAGGCAATAATTGTCTCTTATCTGTCTGGCAATGCTGATTACTTCTTTTACCTAAAGGGTAGTTTTCTCATTTTGAAATGCTGTAATAGAGTTTAGCTTATTCCTGCTATTATTATAGCAACCACTGCTTATATGAATGATCTCCCAAACACAGAGCTTTTGCTGTAGGGTGGATGTAGCATATACTCTTTCTACAGACCGGGTAGTGGGGGGGGAACCCCAAACACAATGAAATCAGTCACAAACACCGCATTCCCTTATTTCCAATGAGAGGTGTAAGAGATAGTGTCTCTTAACATCTCCTTCTTCCTCCCATTTTACACTTTCTCTACACTTGTTGAATGAAAGCAGAACTGGATGTTGTAACAGAGCTGAAGGGGTATATACCTTAAGTCAGACCTCACAATAGGATACTTCCTGTTATATACAAGGATACAAGTACAAATGTACAGCCCTTACCTCTGGGGACAATAGCTTCGCCTCACACCTATTAAGTCTCATCCTCCTCAAAAAATCCCTAGGAGAACACAATGCAGAGACTAAGACAGTAAGGTTTCTTCCCTACATTACCACCTTGTCCTGTTTTAGAGAGGAAAAAGACCTTGACAGGATGAAACAACTGTTAACACCCTCCAAGTCTTCTTTTTTTTTTTTTTTTTTCCTTCATTTTGGAATAAAAGAAGCAGTGTCAATTTAAAACCAGACTAAAAGGTGGTGATAAAGAAAACACATACCATAACTCTGCTCACAGCACAGAAAACTAAGCAGGATTTGAATTATCCGCCTTTGAAACACGGAGTAACTATAAATCCCACTAGCAGAAGGCCATTTGCTGACAGAGATTACAGATAGCAGGTGTTAAATTACCTACTGTCCATTGCCTCGTGAATACAGATTCATTGAGAATTACCTTCCAAACAAATAATAATAAAATAAACCAACAGAGTTCCAAATGACTCCCCGGGGAATGGTGTAAACTAACCAAGCAAACATTTCACCGATCACGGCTGTTTTCCCACAGACTGGCTAGAGGATGTTTGCCCAGCATGTCTTGCACATTACATTAACCTACAGCTAATATGAGACTCATTCTCACAAACACCATATTTAGATAAGCATGCTAAAAATAAACATCACCGGAAAGCAGACACAACAAGGATCCCCTGCCAAGGAGCAGATAATGCCTGTTTATTATTCATGGTGTGCAATTACAGAGGAAACAGGATCCCAAGTTTGTTCTTGCTGCACACACAGAAAAATCCTAAACAGTCAGTGTTTCCTAAATTCACTTCTACAGGGAGGGAGAAGAGACAATGTATCAATTGCATCCGCAATGTACTTGGCCCCATTTATTTTATTTATTTATTTATTTAGATAAATGGTTCACATTGTGATAATCCACCCTTCCTGCTCTCACTCATTCTGATCCCATAGCCCAGGGCACCGCCCTAATCAAAATAACATCTCTGATGGCTGAAGCAGATAATGGCAGGGATGAGCTCCCGTTTCCACTGGGGTATAGCGGTGCTGCAGCTAGGTGCACACAACCCTTCACACAGACAGCTACATCTGAAGAGTGACAATCAAAGGACACCCATCAGGGCCCGGGGTTGTGTGGTTTTGAAAGGAGTAGAGGGAGAGGAGACGGCAATTGAAGAAAGTAGCTGTTTGTATAAACAGATGCAGGTTATTCCTGCAGTGCCCTTCAGTGATTGATTACGAACAAGACTCTCTTTGCTTTGAAGGAGGTAGTCCCTGCTATCTCCCTGGTTACCTCACACAGCGTCTCTCATTCCTGTTTCAGCACATCTTACCTCCTGCCCCTACAGAGACACAGGGATCTTTACTGAAACTAGCCATACATCTCTGCAATATCATTTCTTTTACCTTACACCCAATAAATATTTGGTTTTGCTAATGCCACTGGCCAAGTGGCATTTGCTAAACAATGACTACTGCAGCACAGTTTCCTCATCAGGCAAGCCATAGAAAAGGCCAATCCAGCAACGTAATCTCCTGTTGCTGCAAGCTGTCTAAACACAGAGCTTTTTAGCAAGACAGTTTTGTTCTAAGCGTATGCACTCCATCCAAGTCTTGTCATTAATTTGAAAAATTACACGCATGATTCCCAGTCCCTGGGCAACACAAAGCTATCTTACAACTATTCTTTGGAACTGAATTTCCTTTAAACAGCACTGGAATAACACAGCTGGCACAGTATCTGTCAACGCAGAAAAATCAGATCAAAGATCCATCAAATGATTTCTGAAATAGTTCCTGGTTTCTTAAAAGGTGTTCCTTGTTTATTGGGTTTGGGTTTTGAGACACATGCAGATTCCAATTTTAAATTTAAACAGAGGTCAAATATTTCAAAATTAATTACTCGGTCACATCTATTGCAACTGTATCACATTTTGAAAACAAACCCCAAAAAGCATGCATTTTTCCCTCCACTTTCCTAAAGCAGAGGAGAACTTAAGGTATTGGAACCATATATAAATTATTTTCATGGACATGGGGGCAGTAGTCTGTTCAATGTCTTTGAGTGACCACAACATTTGCTACCCACATTGGCCTTCTCTATTCAAACACAGCGTTGCAAATTGTTGTGCACGTATCCCAGCTCTGTCCTGCAGGACAAAGAGAATTCTAGGTGTAGAGCAGGAAAGCCAGTCCACAGCAGACCAGAAAGGAGAAGGTTATTGCAGAAACCCAGGGAATCCTTTCAATGAGAGCAGAGAGGGCAAAGACCCAGCCTCACTCACTCTAAAATTCTCTCAGTTTATTGTAAGGATTGTATTACACAGATGCTGAAGCTGAACAGCCTCTTCAGTTCCATGGTCCAAGAAGATCTTTCCCTCTAATAACTCACTAGGTCTTCAGATCAAGAAATGTTGTAAACTCACTTCAGTTTTTCATTCTGCCTCAAGCTCAAATTGATGTTCGCTGCAGTATCGACACCTTCTTGGTAAAAATGGCTAGTGATCACCAAAAGACCACTGAACATCCAGTCAGGAGTGGTGAGTTCTGCTGGATTCAAACATGATCTACTGTGGAAGTGAAAGTCTCTCAATTAAACCTTCAAGCAACCCAGTGTGCCTATTCCCTTATCTTCTACCCCCTGCAGTAAAGAGAAGTTAGGCAAGGAGAGACTGAATCTTTGCTCCAGGAAAGTTCCCTTTGAAGTCATACCTCATTCATGCATTATGTAGAAATCCCTTTTATTTTGACTTTTACAAGTCAAACTCTCTGCTGACCTCAAAATGTGAGCAGGAGACCTTTTGAATTTTTCATCATGGAAACCCATTGTAACAAATTAACATTTTATTCCATTTACATTTCCAAGCAAATTTTAAAATGTCAAGTATCTTACACAAAATGTACCCCCACACCTAACATTTCTATCCAACAATGCTGGGGTGCCTTTCAGAATTATTCAAAATAAACAATCCATTAGTGAGAATGGCATCGCTTCCTAAGGTCTCAACTAACTAGACAGTGAGTGCAAAAGCTGGATTGCCATTTAGCAAAAGAGAAAAGTGTAATTTCAGACTTTGATTTTATCCTTGCTTGGGGCAAAGAGAAATTTAAGTGGAGCATAAGCCTTCAAAATCTGATACCCATCTGCCCAGTGGATTCATCTCAATTGGACAGAATTCACCACCAGTAGACAGTGCTTCAATAACCTAGGGCTTGCTTCCCTGAAAAAGAGATTATACAGTGATGAACACCAACCTGTGTCAAGGACTGTAGTCGTACTGTGGGAGCAGTACTGTGATCTTAAACCCCCAAAAGCCTCTGCCCTCAACAAAAGGGTGGAGAAACATCCTCGCAGACACCATGCTCTCCAGGCAGCTTCACAATGAACGTTGCTCATAATCTGGGTAAGAGGACAAACTGAAATGAGATGCAGGAAGTGTTAGAGATTGCATTTTTTCCTCCTTCCTCTGTAAAGAGGAAAAAAAGAACCTCAGAGCAAAGAATTCCGAACTTGAAAAGAACTCATACAGAAGAAACAATTTTATTTGAACAATGAAAAAAAAGGTTTGCCAACTGTAATTCATAACAATAACTACAACTTCTGGTTTTCATTTAAAAGCTACTCATGTCTCATCTAAAAGAGGCATCCAGGAAAAACCCCACCTGCATTTCCTCCAGCTGGAGGGTGTGAAACAATAACAGCAGATTTCAAGCCTAGGGGCCCATGGGTCCTCTCACGTAAATATTCGTAACAGTGATGGACTTTCGTGGTGCTGCCACTTCTTTCATCAGACTCCTCTTCAAAACCAGGATCTAAAATAATTAATCTTCACACCACATGCAGAAACGCTGTTGTTCTTTCTTCAGATCCTATTCCATACCTCAGTCCCCCATAACTGAAATAGCAAAAAAAAAACCCCTCAAATAATCAAGAGTGTTCATATTCTCAGTTAAAGGAAAATGTCAAATTCTGGTAATTCTGTGCCTTAATTGGGATGGCATTTGGCCTGCATATAATACTAGCTTCAGGACAGGGCATCTCAAAAATAGATTCATCAGGAGTTCAGGTCTCAGAACTGAGAATATCTACACAAAGTACTGCATAACATCTGCCCAATCTGTTTTCTACTTCAGCCTATGCTCAGAAGCTGAGAAAATTACTCTCAATCAACCTTTATGAAGAAGAAAACTTAACAGTTCACATGTATTTCCCTGAATCTGCAGGTACAAATCCTTAACTGTTTTTTGCAGAAGGAAAGAAAAGGAAAAAAGGAGGGGGTAGGAAAGAAAATCTAGCTTTCTTTTCCATTTTTGCCCACTTTAAAGCCTGATTAGCAATTATCTCAATCTTACCAAAAAAACCAAAAGAAGTTTTTAAAAAATAAGTTTAAAAATAAGATTTAAGGCATTTATTAAATTAACCTCCTGAGAGACTAGGTCTGTATGAGCATTCAGCATAGAATCCTTCTGTTTGTTTCTTGCACGTTGTAAGTTTAGAGAGCTTTTTGCCAGGCACTATTTTATGCGCATTGATATTCAGTATAAAATTACTTTTTCTAAGTGGCATCTCTTTTTAATGATGGAGGAAGGAAGAAAGGGGCCACCAAGATTATATTTTATATTACACTTAAGATTATATAATATTTATTTTATATATTTATTTTATTTTTTAAAAATTAT